>BPLR01019164.1:0-105967 GCA_021605095.1 Caerostris extrusa | reverse complement strand
ATTTCTGTTCAAGTTATTCATGTGAAGAGGTTTTGACGTGATGATGACCGCACGACGGAATTAACAGACTTGAACGCGGAATGTTAGTTGCAGATAGACGCATGGGTCATGCCATTTCGGAAATCGTTAGGGAAGTCATCATTCCCAGATCCACTGTGTCAAGAGTGTGCCGAGAGTATGAAATTTTAGGCATAACATCCCACCATAGACAGCGCAGTGGTCGACCGCCTGCACTTAACGACCGAGACCGGCGACGTCTGCAAAGAGTCGTAAATTCTAAGAGATAAGCAACACTGCGTCAAATAACCGCAGAAATCAATGTACTTGCCAAGGGACTTGTCTGTTAGAACTGTGAGGAGAAATTTGGCTTTTGGGCATTATTCCAGCAGAAGACCGACTAGAGTGCCTTTACTGACAGAACGACATCGCTTGCAGCGACTCTCGTGGGCACGTGAGCATATCGGTTGATCCCTTAGATGAATGGAAAACCGTGGCCTGGTCCGATGAGTCACGATTTCAGTTGGTAAGAGCTGATGGTAGGGTTCGAGTGTGGCGCAGACCCCACGAAGCCATGGACCCAAACTGTCAGCAAGGCACTGTTCAAGCTGGTGGTGGCTCCGTGGTAATGGTGTGGGCTGTTTTTCATGCCATGGACTGGTCCTCTGGGGCGACTGACCGAACATTGACTGGAAATGCTTATGTTCAACTACTTGGACCACTTGCAGCTATTCATGGACTTCATGTACCCAAACAACGATGGGATTTTTAAGGATGACAATGCGCCATGTCACCGGCCAAACTGTTCGCGATTGGTTTGAAGAACATTCTGGACAATTCCAACGAATGATCTGGCCACCTAGATCGCCCGACATGAATCCCATCGAGCAATTAGGGGACATCATAGAGAGGTCTGTTCGCAGCCCAAAATCCTCGCACCATCAACGCTTTCACAATTGCGATCGCCCATCGAGACAGCATGGCTCAATATTCCTGCAGAAGACTTCCAACGACTTGTTGAGTCCATGCCACGTCGAGTTGCTGCACTTCGCCGGGCGAAAGGAGGGCCGACACGATATTAAGAGGTATCCTTATGACTTTTGTCACTAGTGTATAGATATCAACATCTTACGAACAATTAATAGAATAAGCAGATAATTTGTGTATTTAATAAATAAGCAATTTAATAACTGAATTTATTTAATAAGAAACGTTTTATTAAAATAGAAGGTTTTTTAGAACGACTTTTATTTATTTAAATTATTTTTTGACTTGGAATATATATTTTTCATGATTAGTAGAAAATTAAAGAATTCATGAGAAAAATATTACGAAATTTTAATGCAAAAAATTGCAATATGTAACACGACCATTCAGATGTAAAAATAAATAAAAATGAGATCGTGTGATTTTCATTATTTAAAAACACGTAGTTTATTTAGTTATTTTGTCAACATATAATAAAGGAGTAGCTTTTTGTTATAAATATAACCATACTTTTATTAAAAAAATCTTGAAGTAAAAATTAATTTTATATTTTAGAAGGAGCAAAACCTGGTTTACCGCATTTGGTGACTTATAACTCAGTTGGCGCCACAAAAGAGTCACTGTATCCCAACGGCCCTGTTTTGCGATTTGGCCAAATATCTTTAAAGTGTAGATTATATGTACCTTGGAACACATATACAGATATTTTTATTTATTAAATCATATAAATTCACTGAAAACTTTTGTTTAAAAGAAATTATCAATGCATCAGAATATTACAAAGCAAAACTTTTAAGAAATAAAGCATTTTGATAAGTAATATAATAAAAGTACAATAAGAAATTTTAATTTATAAAAAAAACACTGCATTAATTTTTAATAAACATTGGAATACAATTACCTTATATTAAGAAATGAAACATAAAATTTGTGTTTATTGTTACTTATTCAATTATATCATCTTAAATTTGTTGCAGCAATAGTCAAAGGCGTCATTGTTTGCACATAACAATAAGCACTTTTGAAATTTTTTTATTTTTATTTCCAACAATGCGTCTCTCTGTATAAAAAATAATCATGCTCTTAACTTTTATTTCAGTCCTTTCATTCATTCCTCACTGCTCATGATTCTATTAATATTTTTTTACAATATTATTCTAAAAAGTAAAAAAAAAAAAAAAAAAAACATGCATTCTTATTCAATAGTCAAAATTTTATTTGCTGCGAAATTGTTATCATTGTTCTTTGAGCAAGTATTACCCACTGTTTATAAATGCTGCCATCGTAAAATTAGCTGAAGTAAGTATTATTCGTTATATAAATATAAAATAAACATAATTAGTTAAAAAAAAAAACGTTTAAAAAAAAAAAAACTTTTTGAAGTAAAAATTAAGTAATTAAATTAAAGTTTGTAAAGTTTGTAGTTTGTACTCAAAATAATATATTTTAAAGTAAAAGGAAATCCATTAACGCTAACTAATCTGTTTTCAAATCTGTATTAAATTTGTAAATAACAACAGCATTTTAAGATAAAATAAATATTTTAAATTTAAATCATGTGAGACTTACTTTGTTATCATGTACACAAAAAAAGAAACTACATTCGAAATTATTATTTATAATTTATAAATAATAATTTCCAAAAATTACATTATATTATGTATTTATAAATTTATAAATAATTTGCAATCGGAAAAAAAAATCGAAAACTTTACTTTGCAGAATACTTTTAGTAACTTTAAAAATACAGAAAAATAATACATCGTTTTTGTATATTATTATTAAAAAACAATATCCTTATTATATTATCCTTATCAATATATTTTTATTCTAAGAAAGAGTGGAAAAAATTGATCGTTATTGAATGTTATTTTTAATGTTTATGAAAGGTATGCAAAAACAATGAATGACCTTAACATGTTTTATTTTAAAATTAAAATAACACATTTTTGGATTAAATTTCAGCAAATCACATAAAAATTTTCAAAAGTGTACAAATCATACACAACAAATCCAATGGAATTACATTCATTTTCTTAATACAAAAAAAAAAAAAAAAAAAATTAACAGTTTAATACTAACTTCAAGACTGTATATGTTAAACTAATTGATAATGAGATATACCCTTCCAAGCACTTTTATCAAAAGTAAAATGGTTGCTAAATTTATTTAGCAATATCTTTGCCATTTTTCCTGAAAATATATTCGGAATAATTTTCAATTAATCGGCATGAAAAATAATAACTTTCGAAATAAGTTTAAGAAAATTTCTACAGTTTAAAAGTTTATTAGATTATATATACAAAACAGACTATAAATATATTAAGAATCATTTATTTATAAACTTTCTTTTAGCTATGAATATTAACAAATCAAAAAACAACATGGGATTGACTTTTGAAAATCTATAATAAATTTTGCACTCAACTGCCGTCAAAATTGAATTAAATTAAAAACATATTTTAAATTTTATATTCTTTTTGTAATAATGTTTGACAATTCGAAATAAGTTATGGTAAATTTAACATTTTTGCCAGTTCTCCCTGATGAGAATAGAGGGATGTAATCGATGTATTAAATCTAGGATGTAATCAAATCATATCTGTTTTTAATTAGAATATTATGTTTAACTTTCCAAATAACCACACTTAATTAAACAAATTTAACATTTTATATATTATATTGTTGACAAAACTATAACCGCACAGAATGTTCTTATAACAGGGTTCTTCGTCCACATGCTCGCATGTGACACAGAAATGTTGTGAAAGCGACTTTACATAAAATCGTAAATCAAACGTTGAGATTTTTATCATATTTAGAATTTCAAGTAATAAATAAAATCAATATTATTTTAACAAACAATATTTTAATTTTATTTAAAAATCAATCTATATATCAGTTTATTTTTCTCCTTTACCAAATATTAAAATTATCGACTTGTATAATAATTTGGTAAAAATGCAGGGTAAAATCGCAGAATAGGGGTCGTTGGGGATTTGGCGTCAAAAATCATTTTTTCCAAAGTCCACCAAGTAACGGGTTGCGATTGTAAATGAGGGGAATTGGAAAAAGAAACCCGGATTAACATTTGGCGATTTGTCGCTCATTTGGCGCTACAAAAAAGTCTTTAAATCCCAAGGGCCCCTATTTTACAATTTGGCCAAATGCAGTTTAATATGTGTTCTTCTAAAAGATTACAGGATATCCATGATTTTTTTTTTTACAATATCAAAAATTTATTACAAAGACAAATGAAAAAGCAGATAAGTGAAAATTATTGCAAAATAAGACATACATATTCATTTTTAATTTAATTTTATTTATTTTATTTTGCCTCATTCAATTTAATACATCTCTATTTGGTCACTATTAGTTGCATGAAGCACATCAAGATGGTATTCGATTTCTTGCCATGTTCACTGTAGCATATCATCAATGGTGGCAGTGAAATCAGTGCTTTAGATAAGTCATATCCCCTTTAACTTAGTTCCATATACGATATCTTTAACATAACCCTGGATATCTCCCACACCAGATATCACTTTCCTAGACTTGTTTCTATAGGATTATGTTGAAGACATCGTGTATCAAACAAAGGTACAGGATATGACTCGTCTAAAGCACTGATGTCATTGCCACCATTAATGAGGATATGCTACAGTGAACATGGCAAGAGATAGAGCCCTATATTGTACTTTCTACAACTAATAGTGACCAAATAGAGATGTATTAACCTTAACTGCCGCCGACGTATATATACGCCTCACTCAACCGATGCGTTCACTGCCGCCGGCGTATATATGCGCCTTTCCGAAGTACGATCCTTTGCATTGCGCTGCTATAAAGAAAACTGCTCCCACGGTCTTGGAATGCCACAAAATGACCTTGACAATGTTTGAAAAGGATTTTATTATTTCGGAGAAAAGGGATAGGGTATTGGTAAAGGGGACGTTTCTGAAACGGTGAGTCATAGCTGTGCAGTTTTTGCTTCTGTTTCCGTTTGAGTAGATCGTGCTTTTTTATTCTTCTTTGCTTCCGTTTCGTCGTGAAACCAGCTATCAATGCAATGAATGTGATTTTGGTTTATGTGACTTGGTTTATAAAAACAAGTTTAGACATTTTAAATAAGTAGTTATTTCTCCTATCCTATTTTACATATGAAACAATAAAGAATTCTTGTTTTAGAAATATCACACAGCAGATAAGTTCTAACATCTGTTTCATTACACTGTTATTCTATACTTTAAATTTAGAATTTTTGTTTTTTTTTACATTTTATTTTTTCTGTGAAAGTAAAAAGGTTTCATGTTGCAAAACGCACCTCTTTTTTTTTTCCTCCAATACATATCATAACTACGCGCGCCTCTATGAAAAACGGTGGCACTGGGGAGCGCATCTCGTAAGTTTTCCTCGGCAGGTAAGGGGTTAAATTGAATGAGGCAAAAATAAATATGTACGTCTCATTTTGTAATAATTTTCATTTATCTACTTTTTTTTTTTTTTTTTTTATAACTTAATCGCCGTTTAGTGATTAAGGCCTGTGAAATGGTCTAGTAGGGCACATCTTGAATATTTTTACATAATTTAGTAATTCTATTTCGAAAATATTTTCTGATTTTGTTGTTAATACTGATTTAGATAATGATTTGAATTCTTATTGTTGCTTTATTAGAACTCAGTCCATACAAATTTGGTCACTTACGGTAGAAAAAATATATATATAAACAAATCAAAACTACAAAGGAAAAAAAAAGGCCAGACTTTTTTTAATAAAAACGGCCCAAAAGGCCATAAAACAAGTTAAATGGTCTAAGGATAAAAATTTAAAATGCTGGAAGCCCCATAATAAAAGTCTGTGTCATCAAGGCCTTTTCTCTGAAGTCTTGACTCATTTAGCACTAGTCAGGGGCGCGTGTAACTTTGAAGATAGGCTGCGGACGCGAGTAGCTCTACCCCTATAACGCTCTACGACCCTATTAGACCGGAACCTACGGTTTAACTACAAACGTCCATGGTACCATTGGATCTCGAACCTGAAACCTGTGGTACTGAGCGGCAGAGCACTAGCCATTCGGCCATCAAGCCCCTTGTTAAAGTTTAATAATTAGATGGGGTTTTTTTTTTTTCAATTTAGAGACAGCAAAAATCATCAAAAGGATTCATATAGTGACTCACCAAGAAGCAAATCGTTTCTTATTTAATATTTATTTCTTTATTTCACAATATTTCTTTGATTACCTTAAAATTTAATCCAATCATGAAAATCGATTTGATTTTAATTTTTTTAACAGAGAAGAATTAGTTTTTTTTTTTTTTTTAGAAATATGACTCGGCTTTATTGGAAAACAATTTGTGAATCATCTACAAAAGTGCTTAAAAAAACCTGAATAGCATGGTGTCTAGAAGTTTCAAAAAATTGAAGTATCACGAAAATTTGCTTTGAAATAATTTTTCAAAATATAAGTGCGGTAGTTTTATGTATAAATATCCGCGATGTGAAATACTATACGATTTACGACGTTTTCATTTAATAAAATTTATTTCTTTTTTGTGGATAAACTTATTTTAGCAAAGAGTTCTATAATAACCCACTCTGAAGCTTTTTGAATCATTTTACATTAAAGCAAAATAATTTCTACAGTTTTTGTAAAATTTTCGAAGGAAAAGTATTATAAAAATTTTAAATTTAAACGGAGGTTTTTAAAATACTTTTTTGTTTATTATTAATATAAAACCTTTATTATATCTCTGTAAAACTTTGTGAATCATAATTTAATATTGATATATCTTCATCATTGGGAATCATTTAACATAAAGGAATGAAGCATTACCAGTGCTGACATATGAATACTTATTTCAACGTTGAGTAATTTTGTAGTAAACAGTACAATAAAAAATTTTTCGTTACTTAATTTAACTTACAGATATATATGGTAGCGTTTTTGAAGAAGTTAAAACACATCTTTATATATATATATATAATCACTGAACTCCTTCTAAACGTCTGGACCGATTTTGATGAAATTTTGTGTGTGTGTTTGAGTGGGTTCCTGGATGGTTTAGATTCACAACTGGACCCTGTAGATGGCGCTGCAATCGATATATCGTTATTTATATATGTATAATTCTTCTGTACGTGTGTGCTTGTCACTGAACTCCTAAACAACTTGACCGATTTTGATGAAATTTTGTGTGTCTGTTTGACAAAACATGGAAAATGTTTTTATGCTATCTCCTTTGTTATAAATCGCGATCAAACGGTGCTGCAGCATTTCAACTTCTATACCGTTCAACCCATCGCTATGAAAATTGGTAATAATATGTATTCTAGTATGGAAAATAGGTTCGCGCTATGCACTTTATTGCTATTTGCCGCTAGATGGTGCTGTAACATTTTATTCAATGTACCGTTCAAACGATATCCATGAAAAATTAGTATGCACATATATTTGAACATGGGGAATATATTCGCGATATGTAATTTTCTACAATGCATATATATATAATATATATTTTTTTTTTTTTTTTTTTTTGGCAGGACAATGTATGTCGTGTTCTGCTAGTTTTTCAATAAAAATTATATTTTGAAAATTGTAAAATACCATATTAACATTAAAATATTTGGAAGTGCAGTTTAACTTTTGAGAGAAATTTCATAATTGCTTGCACTTTTTTTGCAATTAAAAAGAAATCATCTAAAATTTAATGAACTTTTACAGCCCATGGAAAACCCTATTGATATAAACAGAAGAAACGTGGAGAGAGAAAGATTAAACATCTACCGCCTCTTAGCAGAGCGCATTGGTCCAAGCGAATCTCCGGATGTGGAACCAAATGACGATCAGAAGTACGAATCAGTTGAATTCGAAGAAAAGAAGATCTCTAATGTAAAAGAGTATGTGACACCATCCCTGCGCGAGCTCAAGAGATACGGTAATCAACCGCATCACCCAAATTATTACAACCCTCACGAAAGATATGTTGTTCCTCATCAAAACTTTTCAAGCCCAAGTAGACAGGAGTTTCGCCGAAGTTTAAGAAATGGTAATCACCATTACCAGAGACCTATGAGTGGGCCATTATCCGATTACGAGTATGCAATGATGCCTGATCAGCTCGTTTTTTATATCAATCCGGATTATAAAGCTTATCAATCATTCATAACCAGATATCCAAGAGATAAATCTACAGCACTTGACGAGAATACTTTAAGCAAAAGTCAGAGAAAAATAACATTGAGTACAACAAAGACCAATACTCGTCAGGAATATGAAGATTATGAGTATCCATTTCGAGCAGAATTAGGTCAGAGAGAAATAACATTAAGTACAGCAAAGCAGGAATATGAAGATTATGAGTATCCGATTCGAATAGAACCAATTCTTATTTCAAATTCACTAGATAAGGAAAAAAATCACCAGAAGAATCAAGTCAACAGCAGTCTTTTATTAGCATTTTTAAAATGCAAAAACTTATAAACGCCGATCAACAAAATTCAGAAGAATACCCTTCAACAAAGATGGAAAATCAGCAAAATAATCAAGAAAAAAAATTATTACTAAAGATGATACCGAACAAAATAATCGAGGATCTGCTCCAAGCACAGCTGCCAAAGAACAAGCTAACAGTAATATTTCTTCGAGTGCAATCTCAGTTGGACGTCGCATACTAGAAAATACAAAGGGAATAGAGAAATTGAAGATACGAAAGGAGAAACAGGAAAAAGTCCGTTAGTTATGGAAGTGAACACCGATTCTTCTGCTCCAAACATAATAGCTCAGCCAGATATTGGATCGAGTTTGGCTCTTAAAATCGAAAGGAATTTGGCAGATGCCGTGAAAAACAAGGAGTACAAAGGAAAAACCACAAAGAAATTGAAGAAGAAAAGGCCAAAATATGGCCCTGGTATTAGCGACAAAAAAGGGGGAAGACTAAAGCCTGCTGAGGACAAAACTAAAAAGGATCTGCTACTGATAAAAAAAAACAAATCGAATCCTGTAACAGGGAAGAAAATCAAAGGAGAGAAAAGACCTGTTACTGGTAATAAAGCCAAAGGAGAGAAAAGACCTGTTACTGGTAATAAAGTCAAAGGAAAGGAAAGACCTGTTACTGGTAATAAAGCCAAAGGAAAGGAAAGACCTGTTGCTGGTAATCAAGCCAAAGAAAAGGAAAGACCTGTTGCTGATAATCAAGCCAAAGAAAAGGAAAGACCTGTTATTAGCAATCAAGCCAAAGGACTTCCAAGACCTGTTACTGATAATCAAGCCAAAGGACTTCCAAGACCTGTTGCTCGTAATCAAGCCAAAGGACTTCCAAGACCTGTTACTCGTAATCAAGCCAAAGAAAAGGAAAGACCTGTTATTAGTAATCAAGCCAAAGAAAAGGAAAGACCTGTTATTAGTAATAAAAGCCAAAAGTAATACCGCCTGTTGTCACTAAAAAGATAAAAGAACCAGAGAGCGGTATCAACAAAAACCTAAACAAAACACTGAACCAATCCTCTGACGGCAGTAAGAAAGTCAGCGTGAAATTGACTGATAGCAAATCAAAGATAGAGAAAGGTAAAATGTATGAGGTCCAAGAAGATAACGATACATTGATACTTAACATTCCAGACATGGATAGACTAAAAAATGAAGACATAAACAAAATAGCGAAGCCTTCACTCAAATTAGGCGGAAACTCATTTATACCAGTCACTTGGAAATTCAATCAAATATCTGGAGACACTAAGGTCGTGGAAATAGAAAAGCGATTAAAAAATGCACAAGGTGGGGGAGACATTTTTTACGTTGGAGATAAACCAGACAGTCCTACTGAATGCTGCGATTATACTCAAGCGTTGAAATCGAATGTTCTTGCAATCATTTTTATTTCAATTCTTATTGTAGTATTTTTGATACTGTTCTTCTACGCTATCTACAGCGTGGGAAGAAGAACGCAAAATGTTCAAAAGCTATGTTAAACTGGATTCGCGAGACATCTTAGGCAATATGTCAGACAAGAACTCTTCATCCAACTCTTCCAGTGGAGTCCCAACCTTTGAACGTCTAGAGCTATTTGTCAGCGCATCTGCCGATGCTCGTGGGAAAACGCAACCCGATGTCCCCAAATATCAATACACTCGAAATGTAAGGAGGAAAAGTTCCAATCACAAAAACAATGCACATTCGACTGAAAAAAAAAAACAAGCTAAAAGAAGATGAGGACAAGGGCAGGAAGCCGTCAGTAAGGGACATCAGCAAGAAACATTCAAAAAAAAAGTTTCCAAGAGGGAATCGTCCAGCCGACATAATACAGAAAATCATCAAAATACCAATACCATCCCAAAATACCAATCATCAAAACACCAAAATGCCAACAAAGAAGCTAATAAATCAAAGAGTCAGGAGAATGATGAGTTTAGTAACCTGAATCAACAAACTAAATCAAAATTTAATATCCTTAACTGGATGTGGCACAAAAAACCTGATGCCACTCACAACGAGGAGAATGACAAAGAGTTCATGAAATCAGATGGCAAAGAAGGTAAGAGAAGCAAACTTCATCACGAAAACGCTCACGAAGAGTCCTCCGGAGAGTCTGTCTTAAGTGTGATAGGCGAAAAGATCAAACAAGCATTCCACTGCCCCGTTAAATTTAAGCGATGGACTGAGGAAGAGTCCGACAGTGGAGGTGAATCAGCATCAAGGTGGAAACGTCCAAGGAAATGGGGCAGGAAGTTGAAAAAGCAAAAGACTGAAGAAAGAACAAAAGACTTGAACGGGGAACTGGAATCGATTATCAGTTACGAAGCAGACATGTCCGCTGACGAAGGCTCGCTGAAACCTGCTCCGGAAAAGTTGAAGACAATTGTGGCGACAGGAGAAGTGAAGGAAATTGACGAAATGCTTGTTGGCCACGAGTGGGGCAGAGTGTACTCTCTGTACCCACCCAAAATGGCTGAGGACAGAGAAGTCTCTTTTGCAGACATGGGAGACAATATGAATAGCGAGAGTTGTGTTGATGTGGGTAAATCGAGCAGTATGCGATCGCTCGAAAGAGAGATCGGCAAATCCATCAACAAAGCTGAACATGTCATAAGAAAAGGAAAACCTTTATCTGGAGACCCACTGAGAATGAAAAAGAACTTTTAGAACATCGATCTTAAAAACATGTTCTTGGAAATATCTCTTATTATTGTAATTTTCTTAAAAGCAATAAATACATTTTTTTTAAAAACATGACTTTGTCTTGTTTGTATTTTGTTAAACTTATAAATTTCCAACAAAAGCTCTCCGTGCATTCTTTTTTTCTGGAGAACAGGAAAGATGAGAAATGCAATGGCAACGTATTGAAATGTATTGATAAAAAATCAGCATTTGCGAAAAAAGAAAACAGTACACCACAGTCTTCCGGGATTTTGAAGTTCACTGAAAAATGCTGAAGTATAACATAACAAAGGCAAATTTTTATCAAAGATCCAACTGATAATAAAATAGTAATGTCAAATTGTACGTCTAACGTTATCGCACAGTATTATCATATTTCATAATTTGATTAAAAGTAACAATTATTTTTTTCTAAAATACGAACTGTCTTATCTGTACTTTGTCTTACCTATCTGATATCACCTTCATTATATCAATAAAGATGTCAAACATCTAAGAGTAACAAAAGCCAAACCTATGATTATCTTTACTATGCATATGCATAGTATCAGGAAATTATCACTATGATCCGATTTGCGTGTATTATTATTAGAAAATGGGCCTGATGACCAAGTGACTAACGTTCTGGCGCCCGATGCGAAAAGTTTCGGGTTCGAGTCCCGACTGTGCCACGAGTGTTTGTTGGGATTCGGAATCCACTTTAAACTACTGCTACTACTACACCACGCTACATCACTGTGTCTAGAGCTGAGTTGCCCTTTTAGAGTTTTGGGAATGATGTGGGTGAGAAGAAGTCTGATTGGGCTCTGTGATGCTCTACGGCCATATGAGACCAGGACCTACTGCTTAAAGTGCATTTCGAACCTACTGCTTAAAGTGCATTCGGACTCGAATCCAAAATCTGTGGCTCCGACCGCCAGAGCGCTAGCCACTCGGCTACTAAATTATAGGTTCCGGTCTAATATGACTGTAAATCCTCGGGCTGACAACCCTACACCGTATAAAGAAAACATTTCCTGTCTCGAAATCTGCCAGTAGGCAGACGGCCTTGACCCACCATGGGTTTGTTGCGCCAATAAAGAAAAACAATTATTAGAATATACAAGGAGGACATAAAATAACTCTGACTGTTTGGATGTATCTGCAGTTAAAATTAATGAAATGTTATACAAAAACAAAATTTAATGTATTATCATGTAGGATTCAGTTCAAACAACTACTGAAGGCGTCCATCTTAATCACAGATTTCAAAAATCAAGCTACTTGATGACGATTAAACTCTTAAAAAAAAAAGGAATTTGCTACAAAATACATTATTTCTGGGTAGCATTTAAAAATCTGCAGAAACGTAATGATAAAGCAGTATTGATTGCTATACAAGATAACAAAAAAAATATAAAAATATGTACACGAGTAAAAATATACCAGTGAAATAAGAGAAAAATACAAGAGAATCGTTTCTTATATTATGCATAAAGTTTTTGTTTGAATTTGTTATTCGATAATTTTGTTTTTTTAAATGCAATTAATTTGATAAAATTGCAATCGTTAAGCAGTTTTTTTTTTGTTTAAAATGCACAATAAAAATAATACTTTTCTTCTACTTTTTAAAAACAATTTATATGATTCATTGATAATCGTGATGCTAGTACAATAAAACCTGTTTTTACGCAGCAATTTTATGTGCGATGTTTTTGGGCGTTATATATTTAAAGAAATTCTATCAAATACATATTATGAATAAAAATCATTTAAAAAAATGTAATCCATAAAGAAAACAACCGATGGTTTTCGAAATAACATGGTGCTTTTTGATAGCCTTCAGTTGTGTTGCTGTTAGCGATATTTTATTGTGCAATATATTAAAGAAATTCCATCATATGCATATTATGAATAAAAATTAATTCAAAAAGATAATTCAAAAGGAAACATCTGACAGTTGTCAAAATAACACGCAAATTAAAAAAAAAAATCCGACAGATTGCTAAGCTGAGCTTATATCATCCCACTACTACGAATGTTATTATGTGTTATTGGCAGTGCTGCATCATGAGGTTTTGATTTACACTCATGTCCATAAATTAAGGAAAATTCAGAATCACACAGAAATTGAACCACCAGATGGCGCGGATAGTACGTCACAATGACGAGTGTAAGAGAGGGATATATAAGGAATGGTGGCAAAGAAGTAAAATTGTTCACAAGCGCTTTAAAAAGCCTTTCAGTGCAATAACCGCATAGTTATGGCACAAAGGAAGCATTTGGATGATTTTTTACCTGGTAGAATTATCGGACGACTGGAATGTGGACGTACCCAGCTGGAAGAGTGTCATCTCCAGGCTTTGGCAACGATTCCAAGATGATGGTAATGTGAGTAGATGTTACAGCACAGGTCGCCCCCGAGTTACAACCGGTATTTAACAGTTACTGCCAAAAGAAACAGACGGAGCACAGCATCAGACCTGTCTCGTCAGCTCTCTTCAGCTACCGGTACGACAGTTTCAAGGCAGACCGTGTACAGACGCTTAGGGCACATTGGTCTATATGCTCGTAGGCCTGTTCAGATGTGTTGCACTCACCGCAACTCACTGTCGCCTGCGATTAACCTGGAGTAGAGAGCATGCATTGTGGACACCGCAACAGTGGTCTTGTGTGATGTTTTCCGACGAGTCCAGGTTTAGTTTGCAGTCTGATTCTCGCCGGACTTTCATATGGAGAGCGCCAGGTACCCGTTATCACCAAGAGAACACCATTGAACGACACCGTTACGGTGGTGCAGGATGGCTCGTTTGGGGAGGAATTATTCTTGGTTCCAGAACTGACCTGCATGTTCAGAGTGTAACGATGACAGACCACATCTATCGGGATGTCATTCTGGAACAACATGTACGTTTGTTTCGGGGCGCCATGGGTGCTGAATTTCTGTTTATGGATGAAAACGCCCGTCCTCACCGTGAAAACATTGTAGACGAATGCCTTCAATTAGAGGATATCACCCGTATGAATTGGCCAGCATACTCACCGGACTTGAATCAATAGAGCATGTGTGGGATATGCTTGGCCGTCGAATTGCAGCCCGTCAACCCCTCCCACCTGTCAACCGGAACTTCGGAGGGCATTGCTTGATGAGTGGTGTAATATTCCCCAAAATCAGATTGATAATTTCATACTCAGCATGCCTAGGCGTTGTAAGGCCTGTATTGCATCGTCCGGGAGACATACTCCATATTAACCATCATACTAACCATGTTATACTGTTTTTTGTAAATAGGTTCTTTTTTGAAATTTGCTCCACGGAGAAAAATCGCAACTTTTTATTAATTATGTCAAACATATAGCAACTTTTTGCTCTTTACCTTTTGTTTAATAAATAGACTTTACAAATAAGTCAAATTTGTTTTGCTTTTGTCTCTTTCTTTGCCTGAACTTCATTATCCTTAATTTATGGACATGAGTGTAGTATATATTTTCTATGTGGAACCTTTTTTATGTAGCCCCTATTTACCGCCTAATTCTTTTTAAATGTGCTGCAAATAATATATTTTATAGC
Source organism: Caerostris extrusa (assembly GCA_021605095.1). Classification (NCBI taxonomy): domain Eukaryota; kingdom Metazoa; phylum Arthropoda; class Arachnida; order Araneae; family Araneidae; genus Caerostris; species Caerostris extrusa. The sequence continues at coordinate 91,279 of BPLR01019164.1, read as the reverse complement.
TACTTATTAAGTTTCAAGATATTTTTTATGCGATTCTTCTATGCTGTACCTATCCTTCCCACAAAAACAGATTTGATTGCATATGAGTACATATTGTATTAGGTTGATAAGAAAGTACCTTCGGTTTTTACCATGTATTTAAATAGTGAAAACCGAAATTCCTTTCTTGGCAAACTAATATTTACAAAGTTATATTGCAAGACCTGTGTATTGTTCTTATAGCTAACAAAAAAAGGTATACAAAATAAATAATCTTGAAACTTATTTATTTTTTATATTTTGAAACCTTTTGTTATGGTATGTTGAAACCATTTCTCAAACGAGTTGCATTATTGCTAGAGATATTAGACGTTTGCTATACCAAATTAAGTTTTACTTTTAGCTGTAATTGGTTGCTGCGGTTAAAACGCCCACTGCTATTTACTTATTTTCTTATTAAAGATGTTTAATTTAAAATCAAAATCAACTCGTAATTTATAGGGCAGCTAATCTAAATCTGTAGGGCGTGGCACCTAAGAAAGACAAATATTTTGATAGTGGTGGGCGATATTTTCCCTTCAGATAATAATTAAATCCTCTTAAGCAAATGAATGACCAAAAAAAAAAAAAAATATATATATATATATCATCTTTTGGTACCTTTTGGTTTTACATACCATATATATACCACCTACTAATTTTAATGCAGCATCAAAATTATTAATATTTAATCGTTAATTGTTAAAGTATTTCTAATAATGAATCTAAAAATAATCAATATTCTTTCAAAACAAGGTAATAATTAAATTCAAAATTACTAATTATTAGTTTTTGATAAGAATTGGTAAGGAATTCAGATTTTGAATTTATAAATGTTAAAATTTCTTCCACAAAAACGTATTAATTAAACTAAGCTTCAACATTATTAATTATTAGTCTTTAATTGATAAGGAATTCCAGATTTTGAATTGTAAATAATGCATTTATGCAGAAGTAGTGCGGTTTTTAATTGACTAAACAAAAATTATTACAAATCAAAAACAAATACAAATGCAAATACGGAGCAGTAACCCTTGAAAAATCACCTCCGGATTGCAAAGTCATTCGCTTCTCGCCCATCGATAAGCTGTGCGTCGCATACATAAGTAAAACACAAAGGTCCACTGATATTCAAAAAAATAATAATAAATAAATAGATATCAAATCAAATACAAATGTGTAAGAAAATATATGAAAACCTTGTTAAATTAATAAAAACTGAATGAGAACAAATTTATATTTAAAAACGCAGACTGTATGCAATGAAATACTTGTTGTTCTGGTTTCATCATAAAAGATTATGTTCTATTATACACGTTTTCTACTTTTATTGTAAAAGATTATATTCTACCATCCGCGTTGTTCTAGTTTCATTGTAAAATATTGTATTCTATCATACGCGTTGTTCTTACTTCATTGATAAAGATTTTCTACCGTGCGCGTAGTTCTACTTTTATTGTAAAAGATTGTGTTCTACCGTACTCGCTTTTTGTTTCCTTGAAAATAATTTTCTATCACACGTTGTTCTAGTTTCATTGTAAAATATTGTGTTCTATCATACGCGTTGTTCTTATTTCATTAATAAAGATTTTCTACCATGCTCGTTGTTCTAGTTTCATTGAAAAATATTTTCTAACACATATGTTGTTCGAATTTCATTGTGAAAGATTGTGTTCTACCATACGCATTGTTCTAGTTTTATTGTAAAGATTGAGTTCTACTATATGAGTTGTTCTAGTTTCATTATGAAATATTGTGTTCTACCATACTCGTTTTTTAGTTTCCTAGAAAAAGATTTTCTATCACACACGTTGTTCTAGTTTCATTGTAAAATATTGTGCTCTGTCATACGCGTTGTTTTTATTTCATTGATAAAGATTTTCTATCATGCGCGTTGTTCTAGTTTCATTGAAAAATATTTTCTAGCACATATGTTGTTTGCATTTCATTGTAAAGATTGTGTTCCACCATACACGTTGATCTGTTTCGTTATAAAAGATTTTGTTCTACCATACACGCTGTTGTAGTTTTATTGTAAAAGAATGTGTTCTACCATACGCGTTGTTCTAGTATTATTGGAAAATATTGTATTCTATCATACGCGTTGTTCTGGTTTCAATGATAAAGATTTTCTATCACATTTGTTAGAAATAAATTTCCTACCACATATGTTGTTCGAAGTTCATTGCAAAGGATTATGTTCTACCATACGTGTTGTTCTAGTTTGTAGCAAGTGAAAAACTGCTATCAATTTCATAACTTATCAAATACATGTCGATATAAGGCGTGAAATCATGTACTGCCTGGATGTACTAGGAGCAATTAAAAGATTTCAAAATGAAATTTATTAACTTTTGCAGCTTTACGTTCTAACATACGCGTTCTATACGTGTAAATTAATAATAATATTTTATTTCTATCTCTTCTAGGATTTTTTTACATAATTTTGTAATGTGCCCAGTAGTTATCAGACACCCTGAATTTAACTTTTAGTTCCCTAATATTTGAGAATGAAATTTCAAATAAAAGGCATACTTTCTGATGCATTCAATATTATAAAATAAAACTGATTCTTTAGTAAAAATTATGTTAAATAAAGATTTCGCCACAATAAAAAAGAAAATAGTATTTACATTTTGGCTTCTTTTTGTAATTGAATGAGCAAAATTTTTGTGATTCTTGCCATAATATCTTAATCTCTTCAATATTAATGTTTATTGTATTACATTAAAATAATGAAAATTAATATATGATAGTATATAAAATAAAAATGGCAAAAAATATTTAATTTGTAAGAAGTTCCCATTGTATAATGGATGTCAATTGCATATGTGAAATACCCCGTTGTATAGGGAAATATGTATCACGATCATAATATTGACTAGTTTTGGAAATCTCATTTACCAAAATACAAAATCCTTAAGTTAATGTGGTCATGTATAATTAGCATATTGGCCCACCCCTTAAAAAAAAAAGGGGGCATGAAGGGGGATATACATTCTATCTTTTTCAATGTACAGATTAACTAAATACCAAGAGCGATTCTTGCTGATAAACATGATTAGATTACTCTCTGAAAAGATTACCTCCACTTGGTTCAAGGAGTCCTTCATCATTAGGTCTAGAACCAAGTGTGCCTCGTATTGATTCCTGATAATGAAAAGCCATCATGAAACGACATCTTCCCCTCAAAGTTGCACAATTCTGGCTTTTGTGCCCTCATCCAGTACCCTGATGAAAGTACTCTCAGGCGATATCCTGCCACTGCTGGAAGTCCGGCTCCCTTCCGGATCCATGATTAAGTTCCCGGACAGTAGACCCAATTGGGTGGACTTACACGACCCACTGGTTACATTAATCCCCCTAAAGGATTCCAATAATAAGGCGGGAAATAGTCTTCAGAGAGGGACGACAAGATTATGACACAACTTCCACCAAATCTTCCGCTTCCTTTCTCTTTTTTATCTCTTCGGGATTGACTGTTCTTTCTTTTTTTTCTTTTTTGTACTTTTTTTTTCTCTCCGCAACCACAATTCCTCTGTCAAGTGGATTGGAGGAGGGGTGGGGATTAATTTGATCCCACTCTGCCCCCTTCTTGAAGAGGGGTGGGGTCTGTCTGTCTTTAGGACGCAGAGTCATTTGGTACGGTGGTTTTGGAAACGGTGAATCTTCCGCGGAATTTGCATTTTTCGGATTTGTTATTCATGATGGATGATTTCTGTGATGGGATGCTATGTTCTTTTTATTTTTAAATTCTTTTTACCATGTAAAATTCCTGGTGGATGTTACTACTAGATCTACTGGACTAACTCTAATACTGGGCAAGATATATACTTAATACTGGGATGATATAGACTCAATATTCAGTACAAGGGATAGAGATATGGATCCCAATACAAAAATGTTCTGAAGTGCGTTTTATGCATACAAATATCGGAGATGATATTGCCTTTTGCATTACTATTTATGTATTCTTTTTTCTTTTTTTAAAAATAGAATAATTCTTGTTGCAGTTATTCAAAGTATGTTGAATTCGAAGTGGTAGGCATTATCTCAATACTTGTAGGAGATAGTTCCAAAAATAGGTTTTTTTTTGAAAGCAGTTTCATGGGATAAATACAACATAATGCTTCTTGCACTTCTATTGGTGACTGTTCGGCTAGTTTATTTATTTATTTTTTTGCTTTTCATATAAAAATGATCAAGTGGGAAAATCTGTCGAATATCTGGTACATTTGGAATAAACTTAAAATTTCTAAAATATTTTGTTTTGGAAAAAAAAAAAATATTGGATAAATACAAAATATTGTTAACGTACCTTTGTATATTTCATACGTTGTCGTTGTCTTTTTATTATTTTTAAGCAAAGAAAACTACTTCATGATTGCCAGTTAAAAGTTCCATTAAAAAATAAAATAATGATCGTCGCACTTATTCAAAGTATGATGAATTCGCAGTGGTAGCCATTATCTCAATACTTGTAGGAGATAGTTGGGAAATTGTTTTTTTTTTTTTTGTTGTTGTTGTGAAAACAGATACATAGGATAAATACAAAATATTGCTTCTTGACTTTCTATTGATGTATTCCACTGGTTTATTTTATTATTTTTTGTACTTTTCATATTAAAAAAAAAAAAAGTATCAGTTGGGAAATCTGTTAGCTGGTACATTTGGAATAAATCTAAAACATTTGGAATAAACCAAAAATTTCTGCAATATTTTTGTTTTATAGGGAAAAAAACAAACAGGATAAATACAAAATATTGTTAACGTATCTTTCGTATTTATTATATGTTGTTGTCCTTTATTATTTTTTTAAGCATAGAAAACTATTTTATGATTGTCAATCAAGTTTTTGTATGACATAGTTTAAAAAATTTTGAAACATTTTTTTTTTTTCTCCCACTCATCAACTTATAGACAAGGTTAAAAAAAAAAAAAAAAAAAAATATTATTGCTTTTGAATTCTGTTTTCGAAATTTTGCTTTTGATATCTTTTTCCCACATATAATATTTCTGATGAAGATCAATAAAAATCGATTCGATTCCTGCTGGTATATATTTTTAATAATTATACGGGATAAACCAAAAGAAATTTTTTTCTTAACATTTTATACAGGGAAAAATATGCGGAACAAAATTTAATGTGGCTATTTGTATTTTTATTGATATACTGTTCAATATATTTTAACAACAGCAATAGATTTTAAAAAATCTATATAAAATCGTGTTTAGCTCTATCTGCTTTATTGTATTAAAACTGAACATTTTATTGCAGTTTAAATTCTCTGAAAACAAATGAAATAAAAACTGTTTTTAAACAAAAAAATCTAGATAAAATAAATAAAAAACAATAAAATTAAATTTAAAAATACTTTTAAAAGAATTATTTTTTAAAGAAAACTCCCAACATTTACACACAAAGAACATTTCAAATGAAAGACATATGAAACAGAAAAAAAAAAAAAAAAATCACTGTGATTATGTAAATTAATTTACAGCAAAATATAGAGATGATTTTTTATGTAAATTTTCGGGTTAACTCTCTCTTAATCTACTCAAGGAATACATTTTATCAATCGCTAACAACTGTTTTATCATACTAGTCGAAATAATTTTTGTTTTTTAATTCATACAGAAAGCTTTCTATTATTACCAATTATTTTTCTTAAGATTTTTTTCTTAGTATTTGTATTGTTATAATGCACTTCCCAATGAGGGAAAAACCATATCTTAAAACCAAAGATAAAATTCATTTTGCCCGCATCGTGGCGAAGTAGTAAGGTGCGCAACTGGTTTGCAGGAGCACACAAGTTCGAATCCGCTGGTAGCGACAGCTATAGTCACTGTATTCAGAAATGAGAAGACTCGATGGAGATTATAACAATGTGTGTAAAATATCTCGCATCAGTCAGGCTGCCTGATGGGAGTTTTCTCCCATACAACATACAAATGCAAGCAGGAATCCCTAAAAATCCTCCCGGAAAGCACAGTCATCCCCTCAGTATCTGTCTGTAGGCTGTTCGTGTTCTGTCATGAGACTCACCGACGTTTCACCTCACCTTTCTAATTGATAGGGTACATCTTAGCCCCATAGCTATAGGTATGTGATTGAGGTGTGAAAAAGTAAAAAAGAAAAACTCCCTGGTGGGAGTTTTCTACCTTACAATACGCAAATGTGGAGCAGCTACGCCTAAAAAGTCCTCCGTGTAGGAAATGTCAATTCATGTCGGCACACTGATATATGTATATATACTCAATTGGGGATATTACGAAATGCTTACAAATTAGTTGGGTTTATTCGGCGCTCTACGGTCATTTTTTGCACACGTTAGATTAATTAATCAGAGGAAATTCACGTTTAATTCATGACAAAAAGTTTTTGATCATTTTAAGAAACGTGAACATCACTTCGGCGAATTGATGTTGATTTCTTGTACTACAAAAATAATAAAATTAATTATTTAATAATAAGGCTTGTTAATATTATAATTCAAATAATAAGGCTTAGTTATTTATTTTTAAATCAATAATTAAAAAAATAATAAAATTATTTCAAAAATCAAATTCAAATATTTTTAGAAGTACTTCATGGGATGTATAACGTGATATATGTGCAAATTTGGAATAACAGTTACAAAGACACTAAAAGCAGCATCCAGAGGAGAGTACGAGACAGACGAGTAGATCTAACGAACCTATTATAAACAAGCTTATCTCAATGAGTACAGAACCCTCGGGTGAGTCAGCAGTCTCGCTCAGTTCCAACCAAAGTCGGGATTTCACGCGGATGCCATTTTCGACCAGTAATCATTCACTGAGAGATAACGTGCCTTGTTCTCACGTGGTCAGACGGAGCCCTCGGAACGAGAACGACTCGTTTGTCTCGTAATCTCGTCTGAGCGCTGCTAAAAACGAACATGGAGAGGAGAGTTTAGGATCACTGTCTTGAAGCTACTCCAAATACCCAAATGCTAGGCCGACTGCTTTAAATTGTATTTGAAATCTTCAACAAACACTAAATTTCTTAATCCTGATCATTCTGTGACATGCCACACTGCGACGTCGACAACTCCATTACTTTATTGGTCCAACTAAGTTGTTTAGATTCTTTCTCTCCTTATCAGTATATACCTATCAGAGCTGAAAATGTTGAACTTATTCTCATGTGCTGCCAATAGGACATCATTTCAATAAAATATGGGCTTTTGTATCATGAATTTCCCGAACACTTCTTGTTCTTTGCGCTCAAATAATTTTTAAAAATATAGTTTATTGGAACGAAGCATTGATCAGACAGTTCTAGAGAAATTTGGGTAATAGATTCTTCAGAAAAGGTTTTAAAAGTTTTACAGTAGTTAAATTCAGTTTATTTCAAATTTTTCCTTACAATAGACCATTTTTCATACATATTTCGATGAAAAAAATACTTATTTCGTTTTAAATCGGGATTTCTCCTTTGAAACGATGTATGAAAAAGAAAGTAAAGAAGCTAGTTTCCTCTATTTAGCAAAATTTCTGACAAATTTTATTTATAATAAAAAAAAATTATAGTTTTCAAATGTCAGTCATTATTTCTTCATGAGAATTAACCATATCTTAAAATTTAACATTGTTTCAAATATTATTATAAAGAATTAAACGAAACAATATTTAAAACTCTTACTAACTATTAAAAAAAAAAAAAAAAAAAAAAAAAACCATTATGGACAGTATTTTTATTCTGGAATTTATCTGAAAATATTTTGGTGTTCATTGATTTTTGTGACATGCCTTAATTTTTCGATGAAAATTAAATCAATAATAAAAAAATTAAACATATTTAGATAGAGATAGTTTTACTCCATGTGTTCTATAAAATAATGATGATATAAAAAAGACTTATCATTATTATTATTATTTTTTTTAATTTCGTTAATCGAAATGAAAATAATAACGAATTCACTAAAAAATAAAACGAATTCCCTATCGAAAATATAAACATATCCGAAACATAAACATATCCAAATATGTATATCGAAAACATAAACATAAAAAATATTATAAAAGAATTCACTAACGAAAACATAACATAATCGAAACATAAACGTATCGAAAACTTAAACCATATTCATAAAAGAATTCACTATCGAAAGCATTTTTTTCTGAAAAATTCCAAAGTGCCAGTTCATTAACAGGAGCTATTGTAATTAGAATATCACTATGACTAGATCAAGCAAACATAGGTAGATAAAAATTAAAAATATATATATATATATTAATTTGCTTTCAGAAAATGGTTATTTAACTATAACAAGATTGAGAAAAAGTAAATTCAACTATGTGTCATGAAACATTATAAAAACATCGCAAAAAAAAAGGATTAAATCTAAATCTCTCATGGAATAAAGTGGTTTATCCTTCCAAAAATAAAAGCGGATCCAAAATTATCGGTTACCAAACAAACAGCAAAATTGCAATAATTATATGGAATATATGTAAGTCTAGAAGTTATTTGACAAGTTAAATATCATAGTAGAATTTTAAGGAAAAAAGTCTTCGTTAGTGAAGAAGAAAAAAAAAAAACCGAACTTTTTTTTTTTCATTTGATAGTAAAACTTTAAAGACAAATCCTTTAGGAATATTTAAAAATAAATTAAATTAAATTTATTCCAAACTAGTGATAGCCGAGTGAAAAAATCGTAAAATAAAACTTACTTCCAATTATTAAACATGGCGGTGGTAAAATTAGATGTGGAAGTTGCATGTCATCTGCTGGAATTTAATGATGACGCCTTGGATCTCAAATAACAATTTAAAATACTTAGACGCAGATTTCTCTAGAATGACTTCAAGTTCTCTAAGAATAATTATTAAAAATATACTAAATAGAACGTTTGATAGCGTTTAATTTACAACTGGAACGAAATTATTAAAATGTCCCCTCGATCTAATAGAGACATACTTGGCAAAAACTTTTAAGTTAGAATGTGAAAACATAATAGTGCCTCAAAATAAAAACAGCTAAACTCTGTAATACACGAAGAATAAAATTAAATAAGCCCAACATTTCCCAAACGATTAATCAACATTAATTAAATTTCCAAAAGATTACAAAAAAAATAATTTTTCACTTTGGAAAATTACGAATTTTCTCAAAACTATTAAAAATTGTTCTTTAGAAATCATAAATATTAAAAAATAAATAAATAAAAATAAACGGTACTTACGTATAACGGTACCTTGGCGACAACTTGGCGGTTTTTAAGTGTCGCCAATCTTTATTATTTGGAATAAAAATATTTTGAAAGCCTTTTGATTTTAAATGAAGTGTTTCATATATATTTTATTATTTGGAACAAAAATTTTAAGTGTAGATTGGCGCCAAATCTGTAGCTGCGGTTGGCGCGTGTGCTCTTTATTGGCGCAACTGTAGCCAAGGTACAGTACCAAATTTTTTTTTGCCGAATAAAACTTTGCATCTTGAACATATCCAGTGTGGTTACAATGTAGTGTAAATCCATCATTAAAAAATTACAAAGTAAATGATCAAAAAAAATTTTAAACAATTCTTTTAATATTTAAAATCATTTATTGTTTATTTCTATAAAGTATTTATTGTTCAGTAAATTCCTATAAAAAGTTTTACTAAAGTAAATACTGATTTTGAAATGATTATAAATATTTATAATGATTCTATTCTGTCCGATTATTTAAAATATAGATTCGGTTCAGATTTCAAACTATGTATGTTACCTGTTACAATACAATGAAAAAATAAGATTGTGCTGCCATCTATTAGATCAATTAAAAACTAAAATGCAAACACTCGAAGTATCTTAATTTAATTACAATTGTACAGAAAGAAGAAGAAATATTATTTAAAAAAGCACAAATTAATTTTTCTTCTTTAGATCCTATTTCCTAATCTCAATTGGCTTACAATAATTTAAAATCTCTAATAAAAAAAAAATAATAATAATTTTAACCATTTTTCACTAAAATTAAAATTTTTTTCAATTTTGGATGCTTTTATAGATGAAGTAAAACTAGTAAAATATATTATAGGTAACAAATTTTATTAAAAATATAAAATATAATCAATTGTCATATTTTCATTCGCAAAATATAATTCGATTTATTAAATTATATTAATAAACATTCTGAGCATTTAAAAATGCATGCAAAAGATAAATAATAAATTATCTAAGATGTGAAAATATGTAAGCACAGGAAATAAAATGAAAATAAATAAATTACTTTAAAATAATACTGATATAAAATTAAAAAATGAAAATTATTGAAAGATATTGGAGGCAATAAGTGAAAAGTAAATATAAATTTTTAATAGACAATTATCTTAATACATACAAATTTAATCACTTTATATTTCTCACTGGTACTCCATGTACAGTTTGAATATGGATTTTTAAAGTATCTTTTCTCTTAAAATGAGATGTACAAATTGAGCATTTATAGGTGAAATTAAAGTGAGTTTTCTTGTGTCTATTGCGAGTACCTGGTTGGCTGTACACTTTGAAACATATATCACAGGCGTAACGAGCTGAAATAATAACAAAAGCTACTATCATTATGGAAAACATTTTTTACAATAAAATACAGAAAATTATTTTAAAGAAAAGGCAAGCAATACTAAAAGTAATAATTCATATAATATATAAGTACTTCTTACAACATATTGTAAAAAAGATCACAGAAAAAAATGGTACTTTTCCAAAACCAGTTCAACCTCTTCACACCAAAAATCAATCACATTGCAACAAATCACGATGTTTATAGTAATTCGCGATAAATCGACTGCTAACCTTTTATGTGGCGTTCCACTAATGGAAAAGTATCATACAACAAATACTAAATCAAGATTTAAAAAATTTCATTTAATATCTATTAAAAAGAAATGAAATGCATATAAAAATACTCAGTGATAACACTTCACTTAAGCTAAAGTAAAATTACTAACAATAAAATATAAAAATAAATTATTCAACTAAATATCAGTAAAATTATTCAAATGAACCTTAACAAAAAGTAAGAAACAGAAATATAAAACAAATTTCTTAGGCAGTTGAAAATCAATAAAAAGTAAAATCTAAATTATCAACAATATTTATTTGTAATTAAAAAAAAATAATATTTAAGTTATTAATTATTTGATTTTTCTAAATTTTTCTTTAATTGTACAATAATGTTTACATATAATGATGCCTAAAATTTTTAAAACTTTAAGACACTGTTAATAAATTTATAATTCCTTTTAATAATAATATAAAATTTTCAGATATGTAAATAATAAACTTGACATTAATTGATTGAATTCATATAGCAGAAAAAAAACTGATGTGAATTTCCAATACATATTTGAAAAAATAGAAAATTAGTTCATTAAAATATAAATACATATTTCAAAAAATATAATTTTTAAATAAATATGTATGTTTAGAAAAATTACAATAGACATAGAAAGCTTTTCAGCAGTGCAGATACTGCTGATTAAATAAGCAGCCCAAAAGCAAACATGCTGAATTGAAAGTTTGCTTGATCACTTAATCAAATGCAAAATGCAATTGCTCAATAAAAATATTTATTTAAAATATTTTCAAATCAATATTTTAATGTGTGTATGCTGAAAAAATATTTCACACCACACAATTGCATTCTCTACGATAGAATAAAAGTTGCCAATTTCTACCTAAAAAAAGAAAAGAAAAATTTTATAATACTATTTTACAAAAAGAAAAAAGGATATAAAATGGTTCATAAATATTAAAAAATATATTGACACACATAAAACATATACAATAAATGATGAATGATAATTATGCAACTAAATTCTTTTCTAAGAAAATTAAATCCATTAATTAAAAATTTTCATAATTATTGAATAGAAATTTTCATATTTATTAATCAGAATCATTTAAATAATTAAAAAAACACATACAAAATACTAAATAAATTTGAATAAAATAGCACTGTCACTTTATACTATAAAATATAAAAGTGCTACAATTTTAATGCCTTTTCAGCAATCTATATTGCAGATATTATACTTCAGCAATAAAAAAAAGAGTATTTATCATATGAATAATTTATCTGCACATATTTTATCAATTCCTTTTGCATCGTAGAATATTCTGAATTTCAAGTGCATAATATAATTTTACATATTAAAAGAATTTGAATAAAAGATATTATATTCTTATTGCATAATATAAACAATGATTATGATATTAATTGGGGCTTCCCTGCTCATATTTGATATTTCATTCACAAAATAAATGTAAGAAATGTAGGAGAATAATGCTGAGAGCAAGTAATAAAATATATAAAAAAATTTATTCATAGAAGCCAGTTTTATATTTGAAGTATACGACAAAATACAAATTTAATCATTCTTCAGTAACATTTAAATACTTACAAGTATTTTAACTTAATTTTTTTAAGTGGCTTTATGAAAGCATAATAAATACCTAAAATAAATTTAGCAAAATATTACAATAGCATTTAAAACAAAAAATTAAAAAAAAAAAAAACACTGCTAATAGATGAGTTTTAATACAAGATTCATAAACAATTCAAAAATTTCTTATAAAATCTAGAAATCTGCTTGTATGTGATAACAAATATTATTGATACACTTTATAATGTAAATAATCAGTATTCAAATATTTAGAGTTTATAAATAGCTTTTTTTTATTTTTTTGGAGCTAATGTTTTTGTTTAATTTTTATGAAAAGGAGCATTAAGTCTAATGGAAATTTGTTGTTTGTAAAAAAATATGCCCTATGCTATCATTTTGCAAAACTTAAAAGCATTTAAATTTTTTTTTTTTTTTTTTTAACAAGAAAGTTCATAATGTTTTTATTTATTTATTTTTTAATAATCTAAAAAAAAACCCATTAAAATGTTAGTAATTTCTAGTAAAATCTGAAATTATCCTTGCATACTGTATGATTCTATAAGTAAAAATGGCAATAAGCATGAATATTTTATTTTATTTTAAGCGATGCTTGTATTCGGAACTGATATGTAACAGTAGCTTACAAAACTACTATATATGTTACAGTACTTTTTTTTATTTGCTGAGAATTTTTTTTTACTGTGTTATTGTAAATATATTTATTCCAAATGAAACTGCATAATTTTAGAAAACTCCAAATAAAAGAAAATATTTCATACAAAATCGTTTCATCAAAAATATTTCATACCAATATTAATAAAAAACCTAACAATTCACTTAGAAGTACTTGCATCAAAAGACTTAAAACTTGCAATAGTCACCCATAAAAATATATTCTAATAGTATATATAAAGCATGCTAGAAGCTTATCCCATTCTGATGATGATTTATGCTATTTTGTACATTGTTGTTTTATTTTGATGAATAAAATAATGTGTAAGTGAAGGAAGGCCATCAATGAATGATATGTATGTATGTATGTATGAATACATATATACACACACACACAAAGTACCAAGGAGGGCTGATACAAGTTGTAGTAGTAAACCAAGTGACTTTTTTAGGAAATTGAAAAGTCATGAATTTTTTTTACTTAGTTTATTAATTAAAATATTTTAAAGTTTTTGCATCAGCTCAGGAAATGATGAAAAACCAAGTGTACATATCTTTGATAGTTCTAAGCATTTGCCTTCAGAACAAACAAAATTATATAGATATCACTAAAAGTGGTTTGGTTAATATCTTGCAGGGAAGAGAGTGATAAATTACAGAAGTTAGAAGTGGCTGCTACAAAGAAATGTGGAATTAAGTTTTATAGGGATTAGTGTAGCAATTGAATTTGTTAGTTATAAGTTGGGAATACAGAAAAAGTAAAATGGTGTTATTGCATGTATACATAAATATATATATTTATTTTTATAGACACAAGCATATATATATATATATATATATATATATATATATGTTACATTCATAAAATACTGAATTTAACATTCTGCATAAAATATATTTTCATTTTACAGAATAAATTTTTAATGTAGATTAATTAATAATGTTTAAACCAGAAATTCTTAACCATTTTTTGTTCTTTGAATGCATTTTACAAATAAAAATATAAAATACAGATCACAAGTTAATATTTTTAAATGCTTAAAATCAAAAGTATTATAAAACACAAGAAAAGTTATAACATTATAAAATACAGGATATTTCAAATTTTATTAGTAAATACTTGTCACTATAAATACTAAAACAATAATAGTTTTTATCTTAAATTATATTTGATTGAAAATAATCTATTATTTCCATTGTTAATTAGAGTTGCAACTAATTTAGGAAGTAATTCATTGTTTAAATTCATATGAATGTTAAGATTAAACTAGAGGTTAATAAAAATTAAGATTTCTTTTTTTTTCCCCTTCTTCACTCATTTCCTTCTTACCCCAAGAACCCAATGAGGGGCTTCTAGATCCCCCAAAAAGGAGTCTGTGGATCCTGGTTAAGAGTTTTAAGATTTACACAAAATTATTTTACAATGAATAATACAGTAAGAAAGTACACTTCTTACATCAACCAAAGTGCATTCAATATTTTGAAAGCAATTTTACATTAAGGTAAGGTTAGAATAAAGTAAATGTTTAAAGAAAAAAATTCAACTTTTTATTAACAATAAATAGATTTGATATTTCAGGAAACAATTTCGATTCTCTTTGATGAAATACACATCTTGAATTTTGAGCATAATTGTTTAGGATTCACTTGAAATAATGTAAGTCATGAACAAGGAATTAATTTGTTGTCAATCAATGAATAAATAGTTTCTCATTTCAAATTATTAAATATAAAATTAATTTTTAAGTATAACAAGTGATGCTTATGGTACAAACACATCTAACAAGATAACAGCATTGGAAATTAGTTCTGAAAATGCAATAGTGCTAGTAAAAGTTTTTATTCGGGTATAAGCTAATTATTTATATATGTATATATTTATGCTCACTACTTGATACATTTAAAGCCAAATTTGAACCCACGGTAACAAAATAAAAAAAGAAAATACTCATTTCTTTTACATGAATATCACTTAATTTCTTCCAAATCATAGCAGGGAGGAATAAAAATCTATTAGAAAAAAAAAAAAAATAAAAAATATAAATTTTGAATTCAGTATTTTCTATGCAAATACCATTACAAAAAAAAATTATACAAATTTGCTATTTTTTCTACAATGCATTAACTTCAAAACATTTTTTGGAATTGAATTGAATAAAAGAATGCGTTTTATTTGATACTCTCATATATTATCTAAATTCCAAAAGATCAACAAGTCAAAAAAACATGATATTGCCTCGCTGGCTGCATTTGTTTGTTTATATACAATGATAAAAAAAAAAAAAAAAAGTTGAGTTGCATTATGACAGCTAACTAAATAAGAAACACAACATTTGGTCAATATTTTTTCCATAACTTTACTTTTTGTTTATTTTATATTGACACACATAAAAGACGAATATTCTTCTTGCATAATTATATTTTTTAATTAAGCATGAAAATTAATAATTGTAACTTTTATTTTAGCTGACTTAGAAATTGGCAACTCTGAAACTAATTGTTTTTATTCTTTCGTCACCTTTCCTTTTCTTCCTTTCACAGCATTTCTGGTTTGTTCAGGTAAGAATTGAAACGCCGGTAATAAATTTAGGTCATATTTAGTGTTTATTTAGTCACGTAGTAACATTTACTAACAATGTTTCGTAAATTTTAGCTAAATATATTTCTTCTCCTTTCATTCACTAAATTCTGCTTGCTTACTTAAATTACCAAGGTTGAAGAGTTGCATCGAAAAACGTGATGAAGTTTTTTGAAGGTACAGATGTGTTTAATTATTCATGGTTACAAATTGCAGACATTTTTTGGCTCCGCTATCCAAATCCATTTAGCAAGCACGTGCGAACTGAAGACGTTTTATATCGTGAAGTTGAAGATGGGGTGCTCCATACCAAAAGACTTTTGACAAAGACAGTCAGATTTTCTTATTTTGGTTACAATGTCAACATAAAAAACGAGCCTATCATAGAAGAGTCATTTATTGATCCTAGAAATCAAACAATAAAAACTTCCACATGGAATGTTGGTACCGCCATAGCTCAAGTCAAAGAAGTTTGTTATTACAGGAAAAAAGAAGATCACAACACTATCATTGAAAGAAAAGCTTGGATTGAAAAAACTAAATTATATTTACCTGGCTTTCTTGAATCCATTATGATTCGACGATTCCAGAAAAGTGTTCAAAAGACACGCAAAGGATTAGAATATGTTCTTGCCAACAAATACCCTTCAGCAATCCATGTTGAAAGCAAACCTTCACCTTTCATCGATACAGATAAAATTCGTGAAAAGGCAAAAAAAGCAAAAGAAAATGGCTACACCAAAACAGTCCCTATATTTGCTGCCTAATGTCGTTTTTGGATATTTTATTCTTATCATAAAATTTTTGTTTTGTAAAATTTTAGGCATTTAAATTAACGACAATTTATTTGGTTACTTAACTTTACTTTATATGTTTAATCATTTTAAAATGAATTCTAATTGATTTATTCAAAAATGTATTCAAGCTTGTTTATGACATAGTATAAATATAACTCATCAAGCAATTATTTATACTTGAAATTTGTTAAGTAAAATGTAACTTACCTATTTGATAAATTAATTTAAATGAAGATCAGTGAAAAACAATATTTGGATAAAAATGCTGTAATTCAATTGTTCACATATTATTGATAAAAAAATTTTTATTTTAATGTAATAGATCTTTAAAATGTACATTTTGTATTAATATTTTAATTGAAAGTTTTATAGATCATTGATTGTTTGCTGCTATGCTTTATCCAAGTGAAACTATTTCAAAACAGCTGAAAATTTATTTGTAGATTTGTATTATTTGTTTGTGTTATGTTTTTAAACAAAATTTCAATTTTATAAAATAACTATTATTATTTGAAGGATCTTCCTTTAATCTTCTTAGATTATTTAGTCAATTGAAAGAGCTTGAATTTTATGTATAGTAAAGTATTTATTTCTTTAAAAACAATTAACTAAAAAAAAAAAAAAAAAGTGCACATACAAATTTATATAAATTGCAAAAAGTGAGGGGAGGCAGCTTTTATTAAGAATCTTTTGAATCACAATTTATGTTCTTTGGATCAAGTTATTCATTAAATATTATTTTAGTGGAAAGATTTTTTTTATTCCTTCAAATTAAAAATATGTATTATGCAAAATTATTCCCATCTCTATAGAAACATTTTGTTTACTAAAAGTAAACAAAAATATTTGCTTTTCTTGAGAAAGTGAAAATCATGATTCTGTAAGGATATTTATCCTGCCATCTTATTGTTTTTAAGTCAATTTTATTATTTAGCTCATAAGTGATCTCAATGCTCTTTTTGGATTATTTGTTCATTACTGTACTTGGACCACTGTCATATATACATATAAATAATGTCTTGTTATCTATTGCATTAGCTTGAAATAGTACATATAAGCAATATAAATTTTTTGAATTTCTTTGTTATCGATGTTAAATTATTGTATGATTCTTTCCTAGTAATTACATATTCATTAATTTGTGTAATCAAATATTTTGATGAAACATTTCAAGCTATACATTTAAAGTGTAAAAACTTAAACCATTCCAGAAATTAAGGTCCAAGTTTTTACAGTGAAGTAAGTATATATCAAATGTGTTTTGAGACAATATGTTTATTATTAGGAATAATCATTACCAATTTTGTATGAAACAACAGTAAAATGGGAATTTCAATTTTATAAAATTCATTAGTTTCGTTTAAATAAAATTTATAACTGTCAAGATGTAGATAATTTTAAAATTCAGATTTTCTTTTATCGAAAAATTATGAATAATGTGAAATTTAAAAAAATTGTTTGAATGAGTTTTTATATTTTGCTGGTATTGGGAAAAAAATTATAAAACTATTTTTTAATATATAATTAATTGATATAACAGTTTAATAGATTTTTATTGATATTTTAAAAACATTTATCATTTTGCTTTTATAATTGATTCAGAATTTTGACTATCTTTCCATGATTTGTCCAGGTTCATGAATGGATGTAACAGAAAAGAAATTTTTGTGCAATTTAATCATTCACATTAGTTATAAGTAAGATAAGGTCTTAAGGTTAAGTTCATATATTGAATTCCAAAAGTAATTGGTGTCAAACATTCTATACACCACAATTTTGTGAGCTTTTTTTTCTCCCCCTGATTTCTTCTTGAGAGCAATTGGATAAATTGAGATAAAGCAGCTAACTCGAGCATAAATCTCAAAGTCAAGTCAAGAAGAAAAAAATTATTAACCTTTAAAATTTTCAAACTAATCAGAACATGCAGTCCTAACAGTGCTGGCATTGAAGTAAACTTGTGTTACTTAATACCATGCAATATTCATGTAAATAATGATTTTGTGTGTTTGTTTGTAGTATGAAAGTTCCTAGTATAATGATGTATTGCATGTATTATTGTCTTCTGTAAATGTATTCTTAAAGAAAACAACTAAATACTTTTGTGCTTTCAAGGAGATCATATATATTGATTGATGTACTTCATATTTATATTTAGTACTTTGTAACCAGAAGTTAAACCTGGAACATTGACACATTTTGTTATTATATATATAATTTTGCTTATTTGTTTGGGTTTTGTTTTATAATTGCAAATACTCTTATTTCTAAATGTTTTTTTTTTATATATCTGTCTCATAAACCTATTAATTCGTTTACAACTTTAGTAAGAGAATACAATGTTATATTTTTAACATTTTTCCATCTGGGAAATTAATCCTTGCAGAAAACTTTTGGCAAAACTGTTCTGCATATGTGTATCATATGATATAATTTCCTATTACAGTTACCTCTCTTCAATCTGGCACTTATGGAATCTTTGCTTTACTATTTTTTTTTTTTTTTTTTTTGTGGATTCAAGCATTCGATTATCTTGACCTCCAGGTGGTCACACAGTGCTGCTTCCTTTTTCAACCAGTGTTTATTGTAACAATCAGCTTTGGTTCCAGTACAGTGTTTCTTGTTTAATATGTACATTTTTTTTTTTTTTTTTTTTTTTAATCTTTACTATCCTTAAAATGATATTGATGCTTGATAAACTGGCATGACTAGAGTCCCGAATGTGTTAGATTAAAGAGAGGGTTATTTTAATAACTCGGAATCTCAGACTATTACAATCAATTTCTCAAAACTGCAATGTCACGAATTGAACTTGCAGTTGTGGCTAAAAGTTTTTGCATCACTTCAATGTTAAGAAAATTTTTGAAATATCTTAAAATATTTTCAATATTAGAGCTGGTATAAGATGCTTGTATTATCTATCAATTTGTTCAAATATTTGACAATTTCAAATACTTCATTAATGTATAGGTTGATATGCTACATAATTAGTATACTACATTATAAACATCACTGAAAAGTTTATTGTTAATTATTCTAATATTTACAGATTTAAAACATGAAATATAATGAACAATTTGAAAATACAAATATACTTTTAAATTATTGATTGGCTATACTTTTGATTTGGGGACAACAGCACATTTAGATATTTACAAAATATATATTTCTTTAGCAAACTCTAGGGAAAATAATTTGGTTTCATATTTCAATCAGAGTTTGTTTCATTTCTGCCTTTTTTCAGTCTCATATTATTACTACACATCACTGTGCCTAGAGACGTGTTAATCCCTGTGCAGTTTGGGAATGATGTGGGTGAGAAGTCTGATTGGGCTCTGTGACGCTCTACAGTCATATGAGACTAGCTACGGCTTAAAGTGGATTCCGAACCACTATAAACATCTATGGCACCACTGGGACTAGAACCCGAAACCTGTGGTACCGAGCGCTAGCCATTCTGCCATCAGGCCCCCTGAGCTTTCATATTGGAGGATTGTCTAGGACATTTAAAAAAACCATTGATATAATGCTTGACCCAATGCAAATAATTTTTTCATTTTATTTGCACATTGGCTAGGTTCATTTTGCAATTAAAATATTAATTATTCATCAAAAAATAATTCCTTTGTTTCAGGAAGCATCCTAAGTCCAAGGGTTGTGATGTATCATTCAGAATATATCATTCCAGTGACGAGTTGTATACCAATGGTTGAAATAACAGCCCTAAATCGTCATTTTAAAGATGCTTGAATGTGGCATTTACAACTATCTGATAGAAACTTTGTGCTTTTAAAACATTAAACATATTAATGTGACTGATTTCTGAAAAGTCAAACTTCATCATCTGAATATTACTTTACAAGATTTTAATACATTCCAAAGTTGATATTCTTTGACCTCTTGTACGCATCACTGGAAAATCTGATAAGTTTTTTTTAACTACATTCCTTATTGCCTGAAATCCATGCCTATTTTTATGTGTCAAAATGATATTTTGCAAATGAGCTGCCAGTACATGTTCAGAAAGCAAATTTGGCACTGTTAGAGGCAAGTTGTTCAGGCTAATCTGCTTTAAGGCACAATTTTATTGCTCCTGTCTTTTTTAAGTGTCATGGTGCACAAATTATTTTATCTGTCTTTTTGCACTTATTTTGTATTCTTAAAATAATAAATTGTTTTGTATAAATTTGTTTATTGGACGTCTTCTTCGAATTATTAAGTTTTAACAATCTAATTGTCATTGTCTAATTAAAAAAATATCTAAATAATTACTTTGTTTCAGGAATTATCCTAATTTCAATGAATCTGAAAGTGTTTTCGTTGTAAGGTTATTACAAAAGGAATAAAACAGCCATTAAAAAAATATTTTTCTATGATATTATTATCATATTAGTTAATTAAACAAAGAACATGATTTGCCAGTAATTTTGTTTAAAATGTCAAAAAATTAATAAGATGTATGCTTTTTTATTATGTAGTTTTAAAGCTATATGCAAAAAATATATAAAGCTATCATATTGTTGTATAATTTACAATTGGAATAGTTGATAAAAACAACATATATTATAAAAATGACTTATTAAAAACTCTGATAACTATCCTAAATGTCTCTTTAAGTGATGCTAAACTTTTGGCCACCACTGTAGGTTTGATCTATATACTATCATAGAAGCATGTGCCAATCTTAATGTAAAATTTGTTTGAAATCTAAAATCTGAAAACAGAACAACCTCTGATTTACAGGCATTCACTTATAATGATGGTATATTGTAAAATGCATTCATTGATGTAGTGAAAAGATTTTATTACATTGCAAATAATAAAATTTATTTTGTTAACAAGATGCAAAAAAAAAAAAAAAAAGATATGTATTACTTTTTTTTGTATAATTAATATTAAAATGCATCTTCGTGTATTCAATAATCATATATCCTGAGAAAACATAAATGGTAAATTTAATATTTATGGCTTATCATTGTTTCCATCTACCCTATCATGATTTAAGCATAATGCATTAATTTTTTTTTTTTTTTTTTAAATAAGATTTAAACAAGACATGTTGCAATGTTATAAAAATATTGATGAGGGTTATGGGCATTTTTTGCAATAATTTAGATTTAATTGTATCGGTAATCCATATACATATAGAATATTTTTTTTAAATGTATGCTTAGAAAATCAAAGTGAATGTAAAAGCTAAATAACAATAAATTAATAAAAAATGTAACATCCAAATTTTAATGATATTTCGCTACAGCAGTTTATTAAATGATTCTATTTTAATTTAAATGAATATGAAAAAACATTGAGTGTACTTTTTCCTTAAAATTTGCCTGGGAATCCTATGATTCTATTTAAGATCTGTGTTTTGGCTTCATGCATTGGTAGTGTTCATTCAAATGAATAGTAAATTAATGTTATCTTGAATTATCTTTGTAAAACTTTTACTTGAACTCTTTACAAAAATTATAAAATGTACCTTTGTCAAAGAAATATAATAAAATTACTGTGTTTTTATTATTATAAAAGTTATTATGCAATCATTATTTGAAGTATGTTTTTACTTCATTGGATTGCAAATACTTTTTGTGCAGTAAATTTATTACTTGATTGATATTCACTAATTCTATCTATCCATTAACTATTGTATATTCACTTAAGTTATAATTTATTAGATTTTTTTTTATTATTATTTATTGAATTGTCTGAACTTTGTTTTTCTAAATATACAGGAAAACTATTTATTTGTAAATCAATTGTACTTAATGAGCAAGTTACATTTTAGAGAGTCCAGTAATGATTTGCACTTATTAGTTACATAAGTCATTAAAATAACACATGATATGGAATATTAGTCTAAATTCATTTACATTTGTATGAAATTTAGTAAATTAAGTGAATTAAATATGTTTTAGTATGTTATGCAGATGTTTTTTTTTTTTATTAATCGTGGATATTTATTGTGTTTATATAAAAAATTATGTATCTTTTATTCTATTACTGATGATTTGATCATTAAATAATTAAAAACTTTTCCTACTGAGTGTTTTATGTAATAAATATTTTATTCAATTGTTTTTTTTTATGGATGTAAATGTGTATTGATACAAAAGATTTATAATAAATGTTTTGAATTATCAGAATTGATAAATTTTATTTATATACATTTTATTTTCTCTTGTATCAACTTATAAGATTTAATTGACATTTCTTTTATATAATATTTCTTTCTTTGATTATAGGTTTATAATCAAGGAAAAGCAAAAAAAAAAAAAAAAAAATTCTACACAATTTATCAAAGCCAGGAATACATATGTTTATTAAGATCAGGCCATCTAGATTATGAAAAATTAGATTATGGGCATTTTAATACTTTATCTAATAGCAATTCATAACTTTTTATATTGACACTACAATAAATGTTTAGTGAATTGTCCATTAAACTTATTTTCAATGTTTTGCTTTCAGTAATTTCAAGCTATATTAATGTGTGCATATTTCCTACAAAATTATATATATAAATATATCAATAATTTTATTCTTTGAAAATGACTAAAATGATGCTTAAGTCTGATATCAAATCTTTAAAAATATGTAGTTAGTATAAACTTTCTTTTAAGTAAGGTAATAAACATTAATTCTTTTACTTTAACAGCATTCACTGTACAAATGTGATAATTATTTACTATATGACTTATACTTAAATTAATATTTAAAGTCAATAGTCACCTAACCTACGCTTTACAGCAAATCAAAAAATTCTGTAATGTTTGTATTATATACATGAATTACTAGATGGTTTTACTAATTTGTTTTCAGTCTTCTTTGAACTTAATAATACATATTATCAATGTTAAAATTTATGTTTAGCAATCTGAATTATAATTAGGTTTTGCATAAAATCTGAATAGTAAAAACATTTTAAATGATCAGATATTGATAAGTGTATCACACATTGAAAATGTTTCTGTATAAAGAGAATTGTCCTTTATACAAAAAGTATAATTAAATATAATGTTTATAACAATATGATTTATTTAAATAATAAACTTCATTCATGCTCTTGAGTTAACCAATAAAAACTTTAATTTGCACTTAAATAATAACTAGTTTTAAATTTCTGAAAATCCTTTCAAAAGCAGAAAATTATAGACGTGCTCTATAATGTTATTCTTTATTAAATTGGAAGTTATTATGGCTTTGACTTTTTTCTATCTGTATTTATAAAACTCAAAGTATTCATTTAACTAATACATTAAAATTAATCAATATTCACTAATAACTATTTTTCTTTTAAAAATAATTAAAATATTCGAAAATCGAAATACAATGTATTTGTGCTTATGAGAACAAAGTTAAGTAACTCCCATAAATTGTTGTAAAAGACTCAAAGCATCAAATCCCATTTCTCTATTACTTGTATGTACAAAATACAATCATGAATATAACTTATAAAGATGGGAGGGCATAATGTAAGCCATGATCTTAAATACAAAGGAAATTGCCATGCATATATATATTTTGTATCATAAACTAATATAAGTAGATCACAATGATACCAAAATCATAAGATAATGCTGATAAAAGAAAGAAATGATTTCTGGCAAAATTACTTTTATTCTCAGCTGAGATTTGGAACTAAGATCATCTTGAATGATATTTTAACAATTTTATTGAGATTTCCTATTCATATCACCATTACCTTTAAAGAATAATAAATAATGTTAATATCAATTTGGGGGCATAATCAGAACTTGAATGGAAAATGTTCTCTGTTGGTTGGTGGTAGGAAGTCTGAAAAAGTCTATTGTAATTATATACGTGGTATTGAAGTGCGGGTTAAATTCCTTTCCAGAATATTTATGCAACTTATAGATTTGGTTTGTCGCTCTACGATCATTTTGTGCACACTTTAGGCTAATTAAACCATGATCAACAGTTTAACGGGGATTCTGAACCACTAACAAACATCTATGTCACCGCCAGGATTTGAACCTGAAGCCTGTGGTACCAAAGGCCAGAACGCTAGCCAATTGGCCATCAGGACGCGCAGTTTACAGGAGATGCGTGCTACGAATGATCGTCTACTAATTCGGAGTAATGATGAAGCAATTAGATTGAGACAAAAATTATGTAAGTCAGTTTGGTAATTGCCATTAGCCTATTTCCCTTAGACATAATTAGGGATTGCATTATCGGACCAAAAGTTTAATACCGGTATTCGGTATTTTTTAGATCTTAATACCGGTAGTTGAAATTTTAGAAAAAGAAAGAAAACACAGGTGTTTTTTTTTTTTTGTTGTTGTTATTGTTTTATTTGCCAGTTTTATTAGAGAATGTATATATCACAAAAAAATTTGTAACTTATAAATTATAACAGTATATAATAAATCACAAAAAGTAAAGGAACATCTTATTTATTTAAATCACAAAAACGTGTAAGTATCACTATTCAGTCTGTGGTACTATTACAAATTTTTGAAATGTGATCTTAAAAACCATAATGCATCAATTATGCTATCATTAAGCCTGGAATGTAATTTTGTGCAAAAATTACCAGCTGTCGAAAACGCTCTTTCAGCATCTACGCTAGTGGGCGATACTGTTAGCGATGCGCGATATACTTTTTCCAAGTATTTATTTCTAAATTCCTTCATCTTCAAATAAATCTATTTATCGTCGGATTTTTTGGTTATAACTGATTTTTGTATTGTATTTTGGTTTTTGAAATTTTTTTTAGTAATCGACAATTCTAATTTTTGTTCGAGAGACAATTCCCTTTCACTATCGACATTAGTGTTATCATAGTCTTCGATAACTGTACTGAATTCTTCTGAATGTGGATAGGTTTGTGGGTAAAAAATTTTAAGAAAGTACCTTTACTATAAACTTGATCAAATTTGAATTGGTTAGTCTCTTTTTCTTATTTTTCATTCTCATTTTTAAAATCATTATAATTATTTAAATACAGTAAAACATTTTCTATTTCGGTATGCCTTTCTTCTGTGCGATTTTTCAATGTAATATGTAATTCTTCAGATAGTGATGTGTGCAATGAAGATAATGATGTTCAGTGACTGCAACATGAAATTTATTGTTGAATTTATCGGAAAAATTAATTTGTAGGTTTAAGTCGATCATTGCTTTTTGGATTGGATTTTTCAGTTTCAAAAAAACGTTCCATCATTAGGAGTAAACTATTCTAACGTGTTTTAGAATCTAGTATTAACATATATTCTGTTTTATTTTCAGTTAGTATATATTTTTATAATATGGTATTTTTTGTAGGGGAAAGTTTAAATATATCGGGGCCTGAATGGCCGCGTGGCTAGCGCTCTGGCGCTTGGTAACACAGGTTTCGGGTTCGAGTCCCTGCGGTGCCATGGATGTTTGTAGTGGTTCGGAATCCACTTTAAACCGTAGGTCCCGGTCTAATATGATCGCAGAGCGTTGCGGGGGCACTGTTACTCTGCGTCCGTGGCTTATCTTCAAGTTACACGCGCCCCCTGGGTAATGCAAAGTGAGTAACGTCTATGCAGCCAAGCTTCTTAAGTCATCCAAGACCAAGCTGTCTAAGTGTTTGTCAGCTGCATTAGAAAGAAAAAAAAAAAGTTTAAATATCTTAACAATTTTTCGAACTTCATAAATTATAGGAAGCAATTCTTGATGGGTTAATATTTCATCCTCATTAGTAATATCTTCTTCAATAATTACATTGTCATTATCTTCATTGTCATTCTCACTCTCTTCAAAGCCGGAATCCGAATGTCCATATCCACAGTATTTGGATTCTTCTGTTCTTTATTTTTTTGGTATAATGCATCTAACTGAGAACCGGATGCCTAGGCAGGTCGGTAGGAATTTACTAGACATCTAACTGAATTCCATGAGCATAGCACAATTGCTGATTTGCACCAATCAACTTTTCAACTTATTTCATAACTGATGCTCCATCAGTCGTTGTGGGATACAATATCTTCTTTCAAGGATGATCCATGTTTCGCTAATTTAGATTTAAGCACTTCCACACATTTTTCTGCTGACATACTTCCCGAGACATGTGTAAGTCCTATATTCCAAAAAAAAAAATTTCTGAATGAATATTTACATTTAAATATTTCTATTAACTATTTCTTACACTAGTCCATTCTTCAAATGTAAGACTAAATTTTTCACCATTCACTTTTAATTGTATTAGCTCATGTTTCAAAGAATTGGGAACACCGTAGTTTATAACAGTTCTTCTTATAGTGTTAAACGATGTTGGTAAATTTTTAAAACCTCTGGCGATTTTCTGGATAGCGATTTTCTTCATTCAATAGAAGTGCAAAGCACTCGAAATGGCAAACCATCTAATGCTGTCATTTTACTTATAATTTCATCCAAATTATCTTTTTTTTTTTTTTTTTTCGAAATAATCTAAAATCCCTGATGGCTTGGGCTTAGAAACTGTACTTAAGTTTGTATCTTCATCGCAATTAGATTTTTTTCCACTTTAACAAATTTGTATCATGTTTCATTTTTTAATGTGTTTGGAGTCCGCTTGTACTTTTTCATTAACTTTAATAACTCTTGAACATTTTTTACATTGTGACAACATATTCTTTTCATCATATAAATAATGAAACCAAACCAAAGTATTATCAACTGATTTTTTATGTTTTTTAAAGTTATTCTTATTCATTATTATGGGGTATTATTTATGAGAATATATATAATAAATCTGAAAAATATTTTGAACCCTAAAGTATGATATGCTAATACAATGTGAATAACAAACTCACCAATTTAAAAATATCGAAATATTACACACTTTCTTCACAACTTACAACTTTGTTTTCACAGATAAGAATTTTTAGTTTTCAGATAAGAATTTCTAGTTTACAGATAAGAATTATAAATTTCTAGTAAATACCGAAAAAACGGTATTTAAACTTGTGAATACCGGTATTACAAAATTGTGCAAATGACTCAAAATACCGGTATTCGGTATCCCTTTATTGCAATCCCTAGACATAATACTAATCCTAAGAATTTAAAAAGATACAGCTCTAAATTTATCATTAGTGAGGGCTGTATTAAATCTTCTGAACGCTTTAGCGGCCTAATGGTCAACTGGCTAGCGCTCTGACTTTTGGTACCACAGGCTTCAGGTTCGAATTCTGTCGGTGGCCGGGATGTTTGTTTGTGGTTGGGAATCTATGCTAAACTGTAGGTTCTGGTCTAATTAGACTAAAGTGTCCACAAAATGACCGTAGACCGATAAACTAGACATTTTATGGCAACTTCTGATTATCATTTAAATGCTATTGAAAAATGTTTTTGTTAATAATAAATTTCGGAATTAAAGAATTGGTGAGGTAAGCGATGGAGTTGCAAATAATCTACCCCCTACTTGGAACACCTAGAACCCCTTGAACCAAGCTTCATAAATAAACTTGTTTATCATTCTGATAATAATTCTAATACAGGACTATTTTAACAAAATTCTTTATATTTCACGAGAGGTTACCTCAATCCCTTGATGAATTAGACAAAATGCATTCTTAATTTCTCACTTGAAATAAGTTTGTAGATAATCTCCAGGCTTGCTCAGAAAAATATCATCTAAGAGCTTAATGGTTAAGCTGGTTATTGAAATATCCTGAGTAATCATTGTTAATTTGTAACTGCTATTCTACACATTTTGGTATTTTTTTTTTTCTTTATTTAGTGCTTACGTATTTTCTGTTTTTATTTAGGGGGAGGGCATTTACCATCTGACTTACTGTAATATTTTTTTTTTCAAATGACCCACTTAATTTAGGTTTATTTCACTACTCGTCGTTTCTTTAGTTTCCGCCATCGTTCAAGTCTTTCAAGATATGAGTTTTCGACTCTGAGGAGTCAGGGTACTCAAGATCAGATTTTGTTGCAAAATTTTTGCTATTTATTAAAGTATTATTCCTTTCCAAAGTATCATTCGTCAATTTGCTACTGATCATTTAATTTCCTTCATTATGCGATTGCTCGAGGCAATGCTCTGTGAATGAATGCTGCTTTTCAAATGCAATGTCCCTTTTCAACTTATAAATAATTTAAATATCAAACAACTATATTAGTCCTTATAATAATGCTGATCTCAATCATATAACATGAGCATTTTCTCGGATCAGTAAAATTATCAGATTTTATCACACGGATCACAACTGCGTAACTATGTTGTTGTTGTTTGGTTTGGTTTGTCGCTTTATGTCATTTTCTGTCTAAGAGGGCTTAACAGACCGGGAGCTACTGTTTAAAATGGATTCCGAACCATTGCAAACATCCATGGCACCGCTGGGACTCGAACCTGAGACCTGTGGTACCGAGCGCTAGCCACTCTGCCATTCATGCCCCGTTGTTGTTTCTTATCCCACTTGATCGACAACAACATCTAGACTAAGTCCATGAACTCGTGTGGTCATGCTAAAGGGTAAAGAATTGCAGTTTCTTTTTTGTCCATGATCTTGCGGAACAAAGACATGGGGGGAAAAGGAAGAAAATGAAGTTCTCGAAAGGGAGAAGTCTG
Source organism: Caerostris extrusa (assembly GCA_021605095.1). NCBI lineage: Eukaryota > Metazoa > Arthropoda > Arachnida > Araneae > Araneidae > Caerostris > Caerostris extrusa. The sequence goes on along the minus strand of BPLR01019164.1, from coordinate 62,270 downwards.
ACTTTACCTCTACTCGGTTTTAACCCCAGGGCACTGGGTACCCATTTTAGTCGCCTTGTACGACATGCATGGACTACAATGGACTATTCTAACCCGGACCCACCGGGGCATAATGATGCTGATCATTGAATTTAAAAGTAGAATTGGATCCTATTATCCTTCTCATGCAATTGGGAAACTTTTTGAAACAAATTTATGAAATTATTATGAACTCATTATTCGCTAATTTCAAGGTTAATTTAAGTGTATTTTAATACAAGAATTTTATAGATCCTCGATCCTTCTCTGTGGTTACGGTCGGACTCTGTGATATTTAGGAATATATCGATTAAATTCTCATTGATATAATCGTAATTTTTTAAATGTATATCTAATGTTTTGTTTTTCAGATGGTACCTTTAATGCAATCAAATTGTTAACTTTAATTTTTCTTTTGCTCTGATAAAATTAGCAATTGGTAAGTTTTAAAATAAAAATATAGTATCTTAATAATTATATTATGCATTATAAAAGTAATATGTTGGTAGAATTCTAACGTTTCTAATTTAAAATCTTTATTTCCTTAAATTCATATTAGAAGGCCAAGAAGAAATATGCTGTTTAAATATTGATGGGTTTTATTTATTAGATTCTGAAAGATTTTTTTAGTTGGGCCAAGAAAGATATGAAGTTTAATATTGCAGATTATTTATGGGGAAGTTATATTTTTATTTTAAAATTTAGTTTTTAGCTAAAATACTACTTTGCTAGATTATTTAAAATTTTGAAATTCACCAATTGTTCAGATATTTTCAAAGTTAAATATAAATTTTTAAGAGCAATTTGAGTTAAAACATTTATTTTATTGGAATTTTAAAAGTTAATTCATTTAGATAAAATTTCTTAATTTGCAACCACTGAAAAAAAATCTATTTGAAATAAATAATTTTGCACCAATAATGATATCTGATGCGCTAATTGTGAAAACCGGTGTTATGAAAGAAAAATCGTGAATCGTTTTTTCAATTTTATCTGATTTAATTTTTTATTAACTTTTCCAAATGTTTTTCCAAATTTTGAATTATTTTTATAATCGTTTTTCCATTTCTATGTTTTTATTTTTAACAGTCTTATATTGTGATAAATAAAAAGTAGATTTTGTGTTTTTAAATAATTCCCAATGCTGCTGTTCATGGAAGTCTAACCAAGCTAAGAATTTTAAACTTATTTAGGTAATATTTAAAAAAAAAAAAAAAGTAAAGCTAATATTACCATTTAAAGTAGTTTCAATTATTTAATTAAGTTAAACAATATTTCAAAATATCTTTAAAGTAAAAAATAGTATTGATGGTATATAGCAATAATTATATTATAATGATAATATTATATAGTGATATATAATGCAAGTATTTTATAATGATATAGCAATGTGAAGATAACTTTTCTTGCTTCTTGCAAATAAATAAAGGTTATAATAGAACAAAACATTTCTTCCTCTTACATCTAAGACATTTATTATTTAAGAAATCTCAGATTGTGCTTCTGTTTTTAAAAATTTTTTTCTTCTAAATGTAAAAAAATATCAGTGGAATAATTCAAATTTGCCTTTTTAAAACTTAAAAATGTTAGAAGTTTATTTTCAGATGTGAACATTTTTAAGTAATTTTTAAAAAATATTTCTTAGAATAGAAAATTGGCTGTTAGTATTATTTTTTAGAAGAAAGGAAACTTTTAATTAAGAGAAAATATTTCAATGTTGCCAAATATTGGCATTTTTATTAAAAGTTATTTAGTTGTTGTGAAAATGTATAATAATAGGATGTCACTTAGTACCACATATCAACAAATTATCACTTATTATAATGTAGCAAGTTATGATGTTTGGATTTGTAAAAGGTTTTGAATCCTTGGTGCAATTACTCAAATTTGCCTTACAGTCTAGTAAAAAAAAAAAAAAAAAAAAAAGTATGCTATTCAGCAATTATCATAAAATTTTCTAATTAAATAAATTTATATGATTTTTTTAAAATTATTATTTTTAATACATTAATATTAATGAAATATTTTAAATACGCTTAGAAAATATATACTATTAGAAAACAATCAAAGCATTAATGTTCTTCTTTGTTGATTTTTAGGTATAATAATTTTTGGGAAGCATGAAAGTTTTTAAAGTATTTTGTTTGTTTTTGCTTTTTACTGTTATTTCCAGTGATGAAGAAGGTAATATATTGTTTTATTTCTTATAGTTAATAAATTTTTATAGAAGTCTTAATTAATATATGTTATACTATAAGTTTTGTCCAATGAGATATTTTTTTAAATCTTACTGTAACTAAAACTTTTTAATATATGATAACATTTATGTAGCTCAAGATAAATATATAACATATAAATATAAATGATATAACTTATCGTTTTTCATTATTGATTTTATTGTCAAGTAAGTATTCAAAATAACATTCAAAAACATGAAATATGTCTAATTAATGAATAAAATTGACAATGGCCTAGGTATTCTTTTTTGTCTATATAGGTATTAGGAAACATCTACATTGCACATGTGCATAATTATTTATTGAATAATTACAGCACACTAAAAATAAAACTGATGCACATGCAAATGAAAGTGTAAAAATATGATTCAGTAAATCTTATGAAAGTCTTAATATTATACCCAAACATTAATATCATCACAATATAATCATAATTTCTTATCCATAATCTACAAACATAATTTTTTGGCTTTAAAAAAGAAAGTTCTGATATAATCTGCTGTTGATTTAGGCCTATTGTACGACATACCAGTTCTGTTTTTATTGCCATGATATAAAAATTAATGCAACATTTTTTTTAATTCAAAAATATTTTTATACATCATTTATATAAACTTCTTTCTTTCTTTTCTTTTCTTTTTTTTTTTAATGGAATGTGAAATGATGTTTCTCCAGCCCTTAGTTGAGCTATATATTTTAATGTTTTTATTTAGATATGGTTTCTCTCATGTCCTTATAAGCATTATGATAGTTGCATATAAAATATATAAATGTTGTTTTAATCATCTTAATAGCCTCTCTACTATTACATTTCTAGTCTGTAGTCCAGGGAGTTACTGTAGTTTTACTGATCGTGTAGTCTGTATTATCAGTAGACTTCAGTAACTTTCTGATCTACATTGAATATACATCTTTACTACAGGGTCTTTATTTATATATATATTTTTCTCCATACAGATATTTTGAACATTAATTATAAACATTTTATTATATCCATTTCATTGAATTTATTCATTGATTTGATTCATTAACATATTAATTTTTTATATCAAATATGTTTATTAAATACCAAGACTAAGATCTGTTTTCTACATAAAATGTATTAATATTATTATATCTTTCATATTTTGCAGTTCTTTATTAATTTAAATTATAACTGAAAACAAGAGAGGTAGTTAATATTAGTTATGAAATAACATTAATTTTGATGAAATTGAATTAAAAAAAATTCAAGTTAGGTAAATATTTGTAAATGAAACAAAATGTTTGTTAGTATTTTCACCAATCAAGCACATTAAAAGGAATTTGATAACAAAAAAATTAATTTCACATAAATATGTAAATCCAAAATACCAATAATTATATTTCCTACATTTTCCTAATACTTTCTACTAATTTATTATCATTATTTATCTTTATGTTCCTTGCTTTCAAAGTTAGATCTTATTTATGTTTCATTTTCTAATGGCTTATGGATATGAAATCTTATAAAATTTTAAGCTGGACCTTAATTTTTTTTTAAAATTATTTATTAGACCAATAACTATATAGTTTTAATTTATCTAAATCAAATAAAACTTGTTTCTGTGTTTATTTTTTAATTAGTAATGTTTTATGAAGAAATAACTTCATGATAACTTGATCACTTTATTTTATTAACCAGCCTTGCAATGCAATAAATTAAAAATTAGTTTTCTTATGGTTGAATTTTCCTTTATAGTAAAATTTTTTTCTTTCACAGAAGCAGACAACATTGTAGAGAATGTCGAATTTACTTCTCATGTAACTGATAAACTGATAGAAAGTGCTGAAAATGCCAGCATTGTGTCTGCAGATGAAGTTGACCATCATGTATTTCATGATCAAGAAAGTCTCATCTCTCCTGTGTTGGATTTTGATACAAATTCAACCCTTTTGCTACAGCAGAACGTTAGCATCCTGACAAATGAAAGCATTACTGTGCAAATAACTGAGGGCAATGCTACTGTAAATACAACAGATGCAAAAAGCAAAATGAGAGTGGAATGTGCTCCAAGAGTAATTCCCGATGATGAGGTATTATTTTGTATTTTTCTATTTAATTGTATCTTTTACAATTTTGTAGTGGCATTATTCTTAATCATAGTTTGGTATCTTACAATAAAATTCATTTAAAGCACACATCTATTAAAAATCACTGTTTAGCTTTCTTATAGATTTTCAAACTGTTCTTGGGCTCTGTGAAAGTTTTGTATTTAATTAAAAAATTTTATTGTTAATGATTCTGAAGAAAGCCATCTCCTGTCTCGAAATCTACCAGTAGGCAGACAGCCCACCATGAGGCATTGCCCCAATTAAGAAGAAGGAGAATTATTCTGAAAGAACTCATATGATTATAATGAAAGTCTAATCAATGCTTGAGATGAATGCTTCAATTTTTGTGTGAGTGTGTGTGTGTGCTCATTTGATGTCTGATAGTTATTCTTTGTTTTTGACTGCAGCAGCTAATATGGAATCATTATCCTAGTGGCTGCAAACTTTATTCTAGAAGCAAGTGATTTCTGTTTAAGAATTATTTGCAGCAAGATTTCTCTGAATTGTTCATGTCAGATCTTGTATTTTTAATACCTTTTAAATTATTTATTTGTGTGAAAAAAAATCTTTTTTGCTTTATTTCACCTTAAAAATAAATGGAATTCAAATCAGAGTTTAGCTACAAATTTTAGGTATTAGTCTTAAAACTTCTAAGTGAAATGTTATATTCTTCCAATTAAAGAATTAATTTAACAATATAATATGTATTCATTTAAAATACTTATTTTATAGATTTTTATTTTGTTATTACATTTATTTTTAATTAATTATTTGCTTCCATCTTCAAAAAAAAAAATTTTTAATTATGTTTAAAAGCTTTGTAAAAAAGTAATTCAGATATCCACTACATTTAGGGCTTTGATGATTATTAATAATTTCAATTTTTAAATCCTGGGATGTTTGTAAATTGTGGTAAGAAATAAAGCATTATTTTCTTATATGATATACAAAATATTAGTGGATTTTTTTTTTCTCCCCCTCTCCCTCTTTGAAAAAAAAAGGAAAAAAAATAGCTGCTTCATAAAAATTAGAGAGGAGAGTAGTTGTCAGATTATCAGCATAACAATAATATTATGTCAGCAAATTTTTTTCATTGCAATTGTAGGTTAACTGTTATATACTTTGCATGATTACTTTATATATGTTAATGAAATTTATCTTTATCTGAAAGTGAACTAATTAATATATATGTACATTTAAAATAAGTCTCTATTTCTAAACTTTAAAAAATATTACATGAATTTTTTTAAATACCTGAGATTAAAAGTTAATTCATTTCACAGGTGCCAACAGTTACATTAGCCAATAGTAGTGTGCTATTAAAAGTGTTAGCACCAGCTGCCAATAAAAATGCCACTGTTGGAGAATGTGTTGTTGTGCTGTTCTATTCCAATCAATGTGTGTTTTCTGCAAGGATGGCACCCCATTTCAATGCATTGCCTCGAGTTTTTCCTGACATTGCCTTCTATGCAGTAGATGTTATAGAAACTGGAAAGTATGTTTTGATTGTTTTCTCCTAGATACAGTGCCTCCTAAAAGTTTCTGCATAAACACACTATTAATATGAATTCTTGCTTAAAAAGGTTTATTAATTATTAAAGTAAATAATAAAAATTTACTTCTTTAAAACAATTTAATATGGATTTATTGTATGTTTAAAAAATTTTTTATAATTATTTAGAAGAAATTTATTAAAAATCTTTTCATGGTTTATTAACAATTTAAGAACATTTTTGAATCATAGAAACTTAATTTTTTTAGTAATTCTAGCCCTATTTCATTCCATTCCATTCTTCTCTACTAGCTTTTTGCTTTGAGGAAACAATATGTTATCAAATTTAACTTTTAAGATTTTGTCAAATGTGTTGCATTGGATTCAAATCTGCTGATGTATGTAGCATTTTTAGGACTTTATCATAGTTGTAAAGTAACTACAATCAAGCATTCAAGGCAGTTTGCTTAGAATCATTATCCTGGTAGAAAATGAAATTCTGTAAAACTGAAATTTTCAGCTGAATATTATAAAATTTTGTTTGATGCCAATATGCTTACATTGATTCCTGATATCATCAATAAATTTGAGTTTTCCAACAGCAGCAGAGAGCATGCAACTCCATATTATAATTAATTCTCCGCTGCTATATTAAATTATAAGAAATACATTCTCTTTTTGAAGTTCTTTTCTCCAAACTATTATGTAATAATTGTTCTGAACACACTAAATTTGCTTTTGTCATTAAGTATAATACTATTTCAGTTTTTTAAAGAGTGTTTTTCCTGTTTATGTCAAATGAAATACAAAGTTTTCTATTCTTTTTACTAACAAAGAGTTTTCTGTTCCACATGGCCATGATGTTTGGTTCATCAAATTATTCTTCACACTGTTTCTTGATTTACACATATTCCATAGCAATCTTGCTATTCTGCTGTTGGTCTTATATCAGATATTGAATTTTTTGGTCAATATTTCGTTCCATTCCATAAAAGAGTTTTGTTTGTTTCCCAAATCTTGATCCCTTGCTTGTTCTAGAAAGCTTTTTTTATAGCATTTTATGATAGAAAAAACAGCTTAATTTCCTAAATAAATTTTTGCAATTTGTTTATAAAATAATCTTTTTTCCCTAATTGTAAATTAAAATTAATTTGCAGATTGATTACATTTTATTTATTTCTACTAATGAAAATTATTGTTAATGAAATTTTTTATTTTTGTACTCTACTTCTGTAATCTACTTCAAATGAAGAAGTTTTTATCTAATCATATTGATATTCAAATTGTACAAATAAATAAATACAAGATAAAAAAACAAATAAGTATTGAAAGCAGATTTCCAACATTGCATGAAAAATATTTCTAAATTATTATTGAAAATTAAAGTAAAGCAGACAGTTTTTGTATGACAAAACTTTTTGTGAAATTTATTTTAAAACTCAAAAAAAACTATTCTATATATTTTTAAATGTGAAAAATTTCACACTTAATAAATTGTCTTGCATTATTAGGAATAAATAATTTAAAGCTTTTTGTATGACAATCATTTAAAAAATTTTTAATTATTTCTGCTTAAAATTATAATAATCTGTAGCAATTTTATATTTATGTTTTTATTATTCTTCAGTTAATTAAATGTTTATTCAGAATATTACTTGTATTTCTTCATCTTGATTATTTAAAAGATTAGCAATGTTTTTTTTTTTATTATATTAATCTCCTCTTGCATTGTTACTGCTAATATCATTTTCTCCTCTTTTATCAGGGTATGTTGAATATTTAAATTATTCATATAAAAATATTTGTACAATTTGCTGAAGATATATCTACCTTTTTTAATTAATGTTATGCTCTATAAGGGACAAATCAATAAATAGTGTTTTTCTTTAATTACAATATTCAAACTGTAGCATGTTAGAGATTTTATTATTTATTACTTAAATTTTGTTAATTATGAAATAACTAATATAAATAATTGATAATAATCTACACTCAAGAGCCAAAACATTATGACCACCGCTACATTTTGCAATGAACTTGCCTGGATGACGTGGAAGGCACATGATCAGGTGGAAGTGGTATTTAACTGGTATTAAGTGGTGGTATTAATCCATGCCAAGGCGGGTTGAAGCTGTGTTGCACGCCAAGGTGGGCCAACTCATTATTAACAGGTGGTCATAATGTTTTGGCTCTTGAGTGTAGTTTATTCCTTTAGAATGTATAATTCTTTTGATGCATTGTTTTCATTTTGCTTTTCAGTCTTTATGTTCGTTATGGATTGGTTTATGTTCCTAATGTCATGCTGTTCCACAATTCAAAACCATTTGCTAGATATAATGAAACAGTGCTGAATTTGGAGCAATTTGTAAAATTTATAAATAAATTTACAGGTAATGAAAAGTTTTGAAATTTTCTTTTTATATTTTTCATTTTTACCACTTACTTTCAGTGCTTTTTATTTATATGAACAAAACATACACATTTATCAAGTATCACCAGTTTTAGCATAATTTTTCCCCTTCCTTTTTTATACAGAAATTTACAAATGGAATCCATCAAATATTCATTTTAAATATAAAATTGAGCTCAGAATTTCAGATAAAATGCATCTACAGTATGTATTAAAGGAATAACAAACTACTATTTATATAAACGTGAAACAACTGCTGGCCAATAATGCCTATGCTTTTTTTTTTTTTTATTATCTGCAACCTACACTCAAGAGCCAAAACATTATGACATTATTATTTTGCATTAACACAACATTATTTTTGCAATGAACTCGCCTGGATGACGTGGAAGGCATGTGATCAGGTGGAAGTGGTATTTAATTGGTATTAAGTGGTGGTATTAATCCATGCCAAGGCGGGTTGAAGCTGTGTTGCTCGTCAAAGGTGGGCCAACTTGTTATTGACAGGTGGTCATAATGTTTTGGCTCTTGAGTGTATATTGAGGTTTTCACCATACAAATTTGATAATTTTTGTTATGGTCTTTATTTTATTTTATTTTTTAATTTATTTTAAATTTTATTTTTTTTTTTTTATCATTTCTAGGGTCTTATTGTTTTATATTTGTGTTCTTAAAAGAATATATTGTTTTCTAGCAGCATATACATATATTATTATTTTTTTTAAGGTTGTATCAGATTGCATTTCTTTTAATTTTCATTGAATATAAAGTTTTCTCTTTTTTAACAAATTATAACTAACACTCAATATACAAAATATGTGTTATTTTTAATGTTAGTTTAATTATCAGATAGTTTAACATTTTTTAAACATTATATATTCTATTGTTCCTAATTGATTGTTGATTACTTTGTTTATGTACTTCTGAGAAAGTAAAACTATAATTTACTTTAAAGTATTAGTTCTTAATTAATAAACTCTATAAAAATGAACAGCTAATTTCATAAATCAGTTTTAAAAGAGATTCATAAGATAATAACCATCAGATTCACTGTATTAAAGCATAAAAATCCAACTTTCATTACTACTGTGGAACTTTTTATTAGGTGAACAGAAGAATGAAAAATATTTTAGAAGTCATTTTTTAATAGTCATTCTAGTTTTTTTAAGCCTTACCAATTAGGTTTTATTTTAATCTTTTTCTTAATGAATAATTGACTTATTATTTTGGAATAAAAACATTTTTCAAAAATGATCAAATGTAAAATGTTTTGTTTATTTTATGTAATGTATTATAAGGCATAATTGTTTTATAAGCATTAACAATTTTCAAAGAATATAAAATGTTTAAAAATATTTTATATTTTTGCATGATATATACAGTCTGAGTAAAAACTTTAAGGCCAGTAGACATTTTTGAGAAAATGGAAACATTTAAACTGAGGAATTAAAATACCATTTGATTGATAATTATTGAGCTTAAATAAAAGTAAAAAAAGTAGAAAAACTAATTTGCAAATATTTTATTATTAGAAAATATTACAGAACACACACATAAATATTTGAGCCTGAGTAAAAACTTTAAAGCCAACATAGAAAATAACATATAAGAAAAGAATTACAAATTCTTAGAAGGTTGTGTAGGAGCCATTACTTCGAATTACTTCAAATATTCTTGTTTTCATGGATGAAACGAGTTTTGACAAAGGGTGGGGGTCGGTTTTATACCATTCATCTTCGATAGTAGATTTCATCTCTGTTGTTGATGTAAAATGTCTCTCATTTGCATAAACTCTTCTTACTAAGTCAGCCCAAAGGTTCTCGATTGGGTTGGGGTCAGGTGATCTAGCTGGCCATTTCACAGTTTCAACATTGTTGACTTGGAAATCAATTTTTTGTGCTGTTACTCGAATGGATCGGTGCATTGTCTTGCTGATATTTCCAATTTTCTCAGGAAGACATTCAGCATTTGGCAAAAGATCATTTGTTAGGACATTTTGGTATCCTTGTGAATTCATTCTACCTGAAACGGATGCAATTGAGCCCACGCCATTGTAAGAAAAACAGCCCCAAGTCATGACAGACCCTCCACCTAATTGGCGCTGGGAGAATATTTCTTTTTCATTTCTTATATCATGCCAGTAGAAATTCCAGCCATCTGGTCCATCCAAATTCCTTTTTTTTTTTTTTTTTTTTCGTCAGAAAAATAATTTCTATCCATTGGTTGTCCCAGGTCATGACTTTCTGGCCAAAGTTCAAACGCTCTATTTTTGTGTCTCTGCAGTAACTGAGGCTTAGTCAATTTTGCTGTATAAGTGTACCTTCCAGACCTTCTAATTGTGTTATAAATCGTTTTTGACAAACTTTTAAACCTGTCGTCGGAATCAGTTTCCTGGTTGAGTACTTTCCAGTAGATGCAAGTTGGCAAACTCTTCTTTCATCACGCGAGTACAAAGCTTTAGGTCTTCCCCTTTATTCTTTTTACCATAATTGTCTTTCAATTTTAAAAAATTGTTGACTACAGTCTTTGATCTTCCTATCTTTATCGCAATAGCACGACTACTCATTCCTGTTGAAGACAAAAGCTTCGATCTGTCCTCTTTCACGATCAGTTAACTTCTTACCCTTCACCATCTTCACAAAGATCACTAATACTTGAAGAAACGTATGACAAATATGAAAATTGCAGCGTTGTCACAAGCTAGTAGTTGCAATGGTAATTACGTGATTATATTATATTTATTTTTAAAAATGACTGGTGGCCTTAAAGTTTTTACTCAGGCAGAAATACTAACTTTGTAAATAACCACATGTTTCTCATAATTATGTATTTTCAAATTATGTTTATAGCATTTATTTCTTATCAATGAACTTTAATAATTAATATTATTTGAATCCCTTTTATTTCATTTTACATTTTCTCAAAAATTTTTACTGGCCTTAAAGTTTTTACTCAGGCTGTATATATTTAGTTGTATTAAAAGAAAATTATTAGTAAATTATACTTACTGTATTAATTTTGAACATTTTTTTTCAACATGCATCTGTTTATAGGGTATAAAAATTTTTGTCTCTAATATTAAACAAAATTTAATATTAAATTGTTTTCTTTCTATCTAGTACTGCTTTCTTGAACTATTAGTAAAATATTAGCACTTTAAATACCTATTAAAATCAGAAAAACCTGACTAATTTTATAAATATATATTTTTATAGGTTTGTCACATAATGGGACATTAAATGTGACATCAGCTGACATGAATGGTCCTGTGCCTTCTACACTGACCAAGAAACTGACTATATATTGGTTTTGGCATGGGCATTCACTCTTTGTTCTCTCTGTTTTGGCTTTGCAAAGTCTTCAGTCTTCAAGAAAGTTGTGGAATTCTGTCGAAATACATGGTACGAAGCTAATGCATCAACACAACATGAACATGAAGAATAATATGTTGATTCTTATGAGATATTTTACTCAATATATAAACATTTTTCGTAGTATAGTCCGACTACCGATCGGGTGGAAAAATGGCAAGTGAAACGGATTCAAAAAGTTCTTTAAGAAGGATTTTAATTATAATAAAAAGAATTTTTAATAATTAAAATTTTAGATTACATGATATTAAAAGAATAGCTGGATAAAAATTTCACACTATTTATTACACTTTTGTCTTTCAAAGCAGTTTTGCACCATGTTTATCTGACTAGCACTCCTAACAAATAATTGATTCATTTGTTTCTGCCGTTAGACTTAATGTTTAATATTCCTTGCTATCTGTGATCGGACATTGGATTATATATGTAAAAATCTGCATCTGTGATAAGTTTGTATATAGTGTTGTGATCATTTTTGTAGACTACAAGGGTTATATCTGTTTCTGTCATGCAAAAATCAATTTGGATATGTCTGTGTCATTTGGTATTTACTCATTGGATGCATTTCTTTTCTTTCATTGTGACATTTCAAATTATTTAAAGTATGAATGAAATAAAATATATATAAGCTACTATGTAAAATCATACCAAAAATGGAAATTTAATTTGGAAAAAGTTTGATAATAAAAGCATAGAAGTTTCAGAAAAATAATAAACATGTTTAAAAAATTCACAACTTAAATATATCTAACAATAATTAAACAAAAAGGGCATGAAAGTGGCTTGTAATCTTGCTAATAAAAATTAATGCATAATTACTGGCATTTTGTAAGAAATTTACAAAATTTTATAAATTAAATAATTTATTACTTTTTAACTATTCATGTATTATACATTAAATTTTCAGATTTCTTTTCACTACAAACATGTCAAATTATATTTGAAATCTGCTTATACATTTAAGAAAAAAAGTGTATGATTATTTTCTTTTTTGTAAACTAAAAAAGAAATCAAAATATGAATTAATTTATCCATTTAGCAAAAAAATTTGAAAATTATGTCGTTTCTCTCCTCATGTGTAAAAAAAAAAGTCCTGAGTAGTTTTTTAAGGTTTTCAAATAAAAAAAAACCTTAAAATTCTAAATAAAAATATCAGGTCACTCCTGTTTCTAATCAACCTATCTTTATTTGTTAATAATTTATTATAAAGACTCTCAAGACAATGAACTTTTTTTCTTCAATACTATTGGAAACTAACTACTGATCTGTTAACATTGAATACAAATAGGAGTCTGTAAATTGTAATTATTTTTAGATTTTATTATTATTAGTTGTAATGAAATTAATAATTAATAAAATAATTTTTTTAAAGTTATAGGCTTGAAACTAACTAAAAAAAGATAATAAGCTGTTAGAAATTTTGATAAATATTGAATCAGTAATATCTGTTACACTATAAAATAATATTTATGCATTTGAATTATCTGAATACTCTTTTGTAATATTTGACAAATACTCTTATGTGTAAAACTTATTTATAAAAGCTTTATATGAAATCATTTATTTATTACTCAACAGAATTGTACTTTATGTGTTGATTTGATTATGTTTTAATCACTGTTATGTAGAATAATTAAGAAAATAATTATCTGTTTTTCAAAAAGATTATATTTTGAAATCTTAAGTTTTTTTTTTCTCTTATTAACTTTGTTGTTTAATATGTAAATAAAGTATTTACATAATAAAAAAAAAGTTTTATTAGAGATCATACATGTTTTGAATGAATTATTCTGTGGAGTTGCTGCAATGGAAGATGAGTTATATGTCTCAGTTTGTATGATTTTTTAATTTGACTTGTGTATTTTATTACAATAATGAAAAGAATTTGTGATGAACATTATATATGGATTTTGAATATGTAATGAACATTATCAAAAATATATAAATTTAAAGTAAATCAAAATTATACATATATTATTTCTGAAAATAACTAGATAAATAAAGGTGTCAAGAGATGTGCATAGTGTCAAGTATCAAATTGTTTTTTTAATGATTTACAGTAATCATATTAACTGATGTTCCTTCATAAAGATAGTTTTATGTATACACAAGATGTTCCAAAATAAAAATACTTCTATTGTGCAAGATTCCTTGTTTAGAATATATAATGAATGTCTCTAACAATTTCAGGTTATCTCTTTCTAATTGGGTAATGTAGTACCTGTAACTGCCTTCAGATTAGCAATAATTGTCACAGCTAAACATATTTTTAAAATTCTTTCAGTACAAACAACATCAATCATTGTGACACTTGCCTGTAAAAATGTTTATTTTAAATTTTAATTCTAAAATCAAAAATTTATACAGTAAAATATCTGATTGTAAACCTACGTATATATATAAATATCAGTGTCAGTGATCTTCAGATACACTACTTTTTTGAAACCATATATTTTTATTTTGAATATTTGAAAGTCATTTATTTACTTTTGATAACAAAAAACAAGAAGAAACTGAAAAATGAGTTAAATTTTTTAAGGTTTATCCATAGTTTTTCCTGTTCATGGTCAATTTATCATAAACGAGCGTGCTCAACATGAGAGATTCGTTGCTTTATGTCATGGCTAAACTTAATATTGACTGGATCATTAAAAGTTAAAAATACACTAGTGCATAGATTATTATAACTGGGGTAACTTAAGTAGATTGTGTTACTAACAATTGATTTATACTATAAAAAAAGGATCCTTTTGTAAAATTTGTTAATTTAATTATTTTCTCAGATCTTATTTTGTTACATTTTTAAAATTTTGCCCAAGTTTTATGTTATACAACATTTGGAATAAATAGTATGCTTGAATAGCTATCTTTTTTCATTTAGAATAATAACTTTAAATGTGAGAATAGGGGAAATATTACTGTAGGCCTGAAATTTCCTGCAATTTCTGTTTAATTGCATCCTCTTGGTTTTTGATGCATACTCAAATTTAGAAATGCTGAACTTTTTTTTTTTGCATCAAATCAAAGATCTAATTTTAATAATATTAATTTTAAACAATATTATTCATATCCTATCTTACAGTATGGCTATTATTATCTTTCTGTTTACATTTATTATTTTAATATTTTTATTAGAAACATACTTTTGTTTAAGTTATTCTTTTTTACCTCAAAAGAAGAAGAAAAAAAAATGTTTAATATTAACTTTTATTATTATTGAATGTTATTGTTTCATGTACATATATTTCTGAAGAATTATTCATAATTGTAAAAAAAATATAAGTAATAGTAATGTTGGAATAAAACATTTTATTAAAACTTGAAATTTGATACAGAATGTGAACAAAATAATAGTATTCTCAGTGGAATGTTCTACTAAGAGAAAGAGCTAATCTCAATGAAGAAACATAAAAGTAAATAAGAGAAACAGAATTAAAAAAATTTTGAATATGATAGTCGGTGAGTATGTATCTTAAGAAAAAAAAAAAAGTGTACAAATTTTTAAATTTGAACCTAAGTCTTGTTTCCAGTTGACTTAATAGAAGTGTGTAAATAAAAAGCAAATTTAAAAATGAATAGTTAATATAATTTTTATGTATTACAAATTTTAATTAATTGCTGAGTTTGGGAAACAGATTCTTAAACAAAATAGACCATTGAGACTCATTTTAATTTTCAGTACTTGGCATTGTTGTGAGTTGTTGTATTAAATTTATTAAAAATAATTATAGCCTTTGTTTTAACTATCAGTATTCTGCTTGGCTTGTACCAACAACCTTAATAAATCTTCAACCAAACTTTTGCAGCTAATTACTAAAATACCCAATACTCATAAGAGATCCACAAAAAAGTTAATTTTTAAAGATATTCTTTTCGATAAACAACATCGAAATACTTTTTAGTAAAACTTGATCCAGAGATGCAAATATTTGTAAGTGGAAAGTTACAGCTATATAAATCTCATTAATCAATTATAATGTTAATTTTAAATTGTGAATTATCCATGTACATCACAAAGTTTTCAAATCTCATATCATTAATTACAATTAAAATGGTTCATTTCATTAAGTCAGTTATTGTGTATCTTAATTGGTCATTACAGGAAAAAAGAAAACCACCTGATTATTATTTTGTACGATTTACTTGCATTGTAAATTTTATAATGTAATCAATATCAATTTTAATGGGCCGAATGGCTAACACTCGGGACCACAGGTTTCTGTTTAGAGTCCCGGCGGTGCCATGGATGTTTGTGAATGGTTCGGAATCCACTTTTAAGCCATAGGTTCCGTCCATATAACCGTAGACCATCACGGAACCCATTCAGAATTCTTCTCACCCACATTATTCCTAAACTGTGAAGGGGCAACTCAGCTCTAGGCGTAGGGATGTGGTATGGTGTAATGTAGTGGGCCGCATTGATGACGCTTGCTGACTAGTTTTGGCCCATAGGCCATAGTTTGGAGACCCTGCATTATATGATTTCCTGAAGATAACGTGTACGGTCGGTGGAAATTTTGCTCAATTACCAACAATTTTTGCATGCTAAAATATTAATTGTTGATATTAATATCACCAATACAACAAAGCATGGGTATATGTATAATACAAATTCATGCATAAACGTGATCAAATATCATGATAGTTCTAGCGTGTGAAAATTCTATAACTTCTTTAAGTCCCATATCTAATAATAATAATAAAGTTAAAGTCAATTCCTACTCTTTTTTCACTCTATTGCAGAAAATCCTTTATTAATAATTTTCATTCATTTTTTTTTTATCTGGCGCCATCTATGGATAGATATATATGCAACTTAAAAAAAAAAACTAAAAAAAATGAATTAATTAAATTTAATTGCTGAATTAATATTTTAAAAACTGTATTAACATCCAGTGTCATCCACTACAAGTTAAAAAAAAATATATTTGAACTGGAGTGGATGAATGAAAAGTATTTTATGAACGATTGAAAATGTGAACAAGATATATATAGGGAGAATGTGAACTAATAGAAGGAATTGAATAAACAAGTTCTTGAATTGAATTTATTTAAAATGTAATTTTTTTTAATTACTATGTCAAAATGGTGAAAACTTTGAAATTAATAAGAATGTAAACAAAATATCGTCTGCGCAACATTCTAAATCAACTTAACTTTTTTTCTTTTTTTTTTAACTTTAGTATTTAAAAAGGATTTTTTATTTTACCAAATTAACCCTAAGTAAAGGTCATTAAAAAATTAATTAGATTTTATCCACAACCATGTTTCTGAATAACAATTATCTGCTTGTTTTGTAGAAATATAATTTTTTTTCTGTTTTTGAAGCATGTATTTAAATATTTCCATTTCCTAAGCAATCATAATGTTTTTTTTATTTCGTAAGATTGTGTAACAGCTAAAAATCATCAATTTTATATAGTGATTTTTTTTTTATTGTATTTTCAGTGAAGAAATATATTTCATCATATTTACAGTTCTTTTACGTTAAAGTGCAAGAGAGAAGGCTTAAGATATAATAACTATAATTCGAATCCTCCTTTGCTTTCTAATCAACTCATTAATAATTATCTTTCATCATCACTATTTCTTATGTAGTCAAATTCGATATATTGATTATTATATATTTTATTTACTTACTGTGCAAGAAAAAAAATTGTACTCTATTTTGAAATTGTCGGGGGAAAAAACTAAATGAATGCACCTAATTATTTAGCACTAAATGAAGTCTAAATGAGATAGCTTTTCAATGAAATATGCATAATCAATTGGGGGAAAAAGAGATAATTTGTTTTGAAAATGAAATAATTTTGTTTAAACTCAATAAAATAAAAGGACAAGTCAACCAAAATAAACATAATTCATACTAAACAATAATTATTAAAAACTACTTTTAAAAAATTTAGTGGTCTGGAAGAATTCAGACTGCCATTTTGTTGTTAGCATTTCAAAAACCAAACTTCAATATTCAAAGTTTTAAAGCTGCATAGAATCTATAAATTGAGATATTTCATGGACCATGTAACAATATTAGAAATTTCAATATCATCGAGCTCTAACCTCTTATTAAAAAGAGGAATGATTTTCTGTCGGGAATTTTTTTACTTTTGTAATCATGCTTCTTTCCTCCTAAGCACTGGCAGGAGAGCCCCCTTGGTGTTGAAGAAATGGTCAGTAGGCCTCGAGACTCTCCCACAGAGAGGAAATATAGCCCAATCTGCGCCGCAGCAGAAAACGGTTTAGATGATCTACAGTCTCTCATCCCGAGAAGAAATATATTTTAACTTAACCCTGAGTATTAAATGGCCAACAGACGGAGGAAGGAAGTATCTTCAGGCACCCTGAGCGCATCTAGTGTTGGGTTTTTAGCTTAGAAGTGGAACCCTTCCACGAATCTATAATTACATGTCTTTAAATGTGTTAAATATTGTATGTCTCTAACTGTGAGTTCTCCAACCTGTGTCTCAAGGGATCTGAACTCAACCACACACAGATACAATCTGGTTGTCCAACCTGCACACTACATTTTATGCATTTTTAAGAATCTTAGACTGTTTTAAGTTAGTCTTCAGACGAAATTTTGATTCAACATTTCCTTATACAGCAAACCTGTTTTTGAGCCGGGGATAGGGCCCACATAAAAGATATCTATCCGCATAAAAAATATCTAAACATCATAAGTAGCTATAAAGTATATTGTTAGAGGAGGTGCAGGCATTTTCTTTCTACTTCCAAATGAAATTAAATACCATCATAAATGAACACAGGCCTGATAGCTTCAAACTTCACCAGCGAGCTCATAGCAATTAAAGAGGCTGTTGCTTTATATCTAAATGACTGAAATATCTCAGGCCTCACTGACGGTTAGTGATTTTTTTTTTCTGCAAGTCGGCTCTGGAAGCAATTAAAAATGGAGATACTAACATCACTTCTGCGATAAATGTTCTGCTCGAGACTCTACACTGTAGAGGCAAATCATGTCATCTTCAATGGATTCCTGCACATGCCAACATTGAGGGCAACGAATGCGCTGACTCTTTAGCCAAAGAAGCCAGGAACAATGATCAACCCAGGACTACCATCACACTTGCAGATGCTAACGCAGTTGCCAAAAGCCGACTCATTCCTCATAACTTTAAGAAGCCACTCATCGCGGACTTCAACTGCCCTAGAAAGTTGACATCAGTTATTAGCAGACTCGGAACTAATCATTACAGAGAGATGAAGATTCTCCCAGACAAGACCAGGGAATACATCCCTGCAGAAATTGCCCCAACGCTTTCCTAACACTTAAGCACCCATTCTAGAGTGTCCAGCACTCACTCCCCATGTTTTGCAATTGGGTATGGTGCCAATGGAGGCCAACTTAAGAGAAGTCCTGTATAGTGAAGCGGCGCCATTGCTAGCGGCCGCTATCGTGAAGACTTTTGACTTGATCTAACTTTGTTAATTAATATTTTAAATCCATGGACACGATAACAACAACAAGTATATTGTTTGCAAAACCTTTGAAAAAAATTTGTGATAAATAGAGACAGGATAAAAAATCCCACATAGAAAATATGCAAATCAAAATATCACGATAAAACACTACTTAGCATCTAATAACATTTGTAGTAATGGGATGATGCAATATCAAGTGGGTCATCTTTTTAATTTGCATGTTATTTTAACCGCCACCTATTGTTTTCTTTTTAAATTACATTTTTAAATTAATTTTTTTATTCATAATATGCATTTGATAGAATTTTTTTTTTTAAATACGACAAAAAAAAAAAAAAAAAAAATGCATAAAAACAGGTCTGACTTTATTTATTTTTAAAAGAATAACATATTTTATTATTCTTTGAGTGATTGTGTTTCTTTAAATTTCTTTATTCATCCATACCATTTTATTGCATATTATTTTTCCTTATTTAAAAGTGTCATTATTTTATGAACAGAATTCTTTTTTTCAATTCCTACTATTAGTTCACACTCTCCCTATATATATATCTTGTTCAAATTTTCGATCATTCATAAAATACTTTTTATTCATCCACTCAAGTTCAAATACATTTTTTGAACTTGTAGTGAATGACACTGGATGTCAATACAGTTTTTTCAAATATTAATTCATTAATTAAATTTAATTAATTAATTGTAGTTTTTTTTTTAAGATTTAAGTTGCATGTATCTACCAATAGATGGCGCCAGATGTAAGAGGAAAATTTCAACTTTATTTATAAAGCACTTTCTGAAATATAGTGAAAAAAAAAGTAGAAATTGATTTAAAATTGTTTTTTAATATATTACTTGTTTTTAGAGAGAATTTAAATAGTTAAAAATTACCAAGGAAGGTATTAACATTACATAATATTAAATTAGTGGTTTTTATAGCTATTAAAGGTTATTTTATAATTCCATTTTGTCCTTAAGATTTCAAATGCTTATTTTTCTATTTATTTAATATTTTATTAATTTAAATTAATTTTTCTTATGACTGCTATCTACTGAATTAAGAAAGGAGTTAACTAATGGAATTTTTTTTTTAACTTTCCATTAAATATTTTTCAAAACTGAAATAAAATTAGTTCATTACTATAATAAAAAATTATTCTAGAACAGTATTTATGAATAAAAGGTGTATTCTTTATGAAAACTAAGAATAAAATCCTTCGTTTACATTTCCTTTTAGAGAACTACAAAAAACTAATAATCGTTTTCAAGCTACAACAAACGATTTTCTTTTTTTTCCTTTCCTGACGTGAGTAATTTATGTATCTTTTTTCATTCTTCTTCTTTCTTTTATTTATTTATTCTTTTTTTTAATATTCTTTCTTTTGTGCTTTGAATAATTTTTGCCGAGATTTCCTTTACACCGAATATTAAATAAACTAAATAACCTAAAATCGTGTAGTTTGGCTTACGGTACCAAACGATCCCTGACCTTGATCGTGAACTTCATGTAATTGTTTTTCATTATTATTATTATTTTATTTCTGTAACGAGACTTGAGAAGGTTGTTGACCAAGCAATTATTATTCCATTTTCTTTTTCAGTGAAGTTCATTTTTCATATTCGACCTCTTTATGGGAAAAATAGCATCAAAGGAAACTATTGCATATAGGTAATTTCCCGATTGTATACTTCCTCTTATATATATCACTGTCGTTAAATTCTAATAAATACACGGTGTTCGAATTTTTACTTTTTCATCTCATCGAAGAGCGAGAGCATATGAATAATATATTTTTTGAATGTATTTTATTTATTTATTTGTATTTTCATTTTGTTGTTTGCAATAAAAAATTATGCTAGAACAGTAATTAAGAATAAACGCGTATTCTTTTTGAAAACTATGAGTTAAATCCTTCATTTACATTTCTTTTTAGAGAATTCTTTATTGTACTTTTTTTTTAAATAACTTTTTTTAACTTTAACAAATAATTTTCTTTTTTCTTTCCTGACATAAGTGATTTATGTATCTTTGTATCTCATGCATACATAAAAATTTTGTATGCATGAGATTTTACTCCAATTGTATGAATCACTATCTCTTCAGAATACATTAGATAAATAAACACTGCTCAAAACATTTAGGGGATATTATGATTTTGGATAAAAACTGCAGATGAAGGCATGTTTTGGCGAATGATGTATATGTATTGTAAGATTGAGGAAAGTTGAAGAAGCAATGAATAAGGAATAATTAAATTTTACGGATTATATTTGCCAGCAAACAAATGAAAAATGTGATTTCTCAGATACAAATGAGTTTAGGTAAGTGTATTTATTTCCTTGGTTGAAAGCAACGTCGTACACCTACGAGTCATGGAATCAATGAGGGGCTGGATTATTCTTTCTCAATCCTGTAGAACAGAGTTTTCCAACTGTTGAATAGTTTCAACCCTTTTCTTTAGAATCTCCCAGACATGTTATATTGAGTTTATGTCTGGGAAATATGCTGGTCAATCCATTCGAAGGATTTCTTTGTCGTAAAGGAAATTTTCCACTAGCTGAGCACGATGTGGCCTAGTGTTTTCTTCCATAAGAATGAATTCATACACGGTTATTGCAGCGTAAATGTCCACAATAGGTCTGAGGATCTCATCCCTATATCTCTGAGTAGTTAGTGTTCCATTTCTGATAATGTGAATTATGCGGTGTGGACATTGATAGAAATATCGGCCCAGACTATCACTCCGCCAAATCGGACACTTTCATGCACAAATGCAGGAGTATTTCGTGTACCAGGTTCTCTCCAGATGAGAATCAGCCTATTATCAGATTATACTTACACTGAAGCGGAACTCGTCCGTGAAGAGCATGTTGCTCCACTCATCTCGTTCCCATCTGAGATGCTCCTGTTCTAACTTTCTGAGGGCAGCAGGGTGGTACTGTGTCAACGAAACACAAACCATAAGTCTGCGAGAATACAAACCCACCTGGTGAAGTCGGTTTGGAATAGTCTGAGTCGAAACTCTGGTGCCAGTAGCCCTCTAAAGGTACTGCTCAAAAAGTGGTGTTTATAGAACGGTTTTTCTGGCCGTTAATGCTATATACCGATCCTCATTATGTGTTGTTGGAAGCGTACGGCCTTCTCCCTATCTTCGTTGAACATTTCCGATTTCCTAGTCTGGAAGACATTTTGAGAAACTTCTAACGATTCTGCTACAACAGATTGCATTTGACCCCCTCTAAACGACAAATAGTCCCTCTAGGCTACCAATTCAGCTAAGTCATCTTGCCAACACATCGTATCACTGTTAAGAACTGTTACAAAACAATCAACGCGTGTCAGTTGTTTTTAATCTCCTCCTACAGAAGGAATGCTGCAGGTCGCATTTCACTCTTTGTATAAAATGCATAGTTTTAGACTCACAGACAAAATATTTAATTTTCCTTTTTAACCTATATTTCATTTTTGTCAAAAGTTGTCGATTATATCGTTTTTTCATACCGAACTCACAATATCCCCAATTGTTTTGAGAGTGTATCTGTTCTGTGAAGACATATATATATATATATATATATATATATATATATATATATATATATATATATATATATATACATTGGAGAGATATCTTTCACACATTGACGAACAATTGTGGCCAACAGAAATACATCAACTTTATATGTCTATCTTAAATACAGGCACTCCAATCCTCCACCACGGAACACTCTCTGTGCTACACACTCACTTGGTGCCTCAGCAGCTTAAGATGAGCTAAAACTTCTTTTTACGAAATTTTTCGACAGAAACAGAACAATATCTTCTTGATAATATTTTTATTTTTATTTTTTGATAACTTTGTAAATTTAATGTTTCTACATAACTTTGTTGTAGCAAGACATGAAATAAAATAATTACTTTTTGGCATTTATCAATTTAGTTTACAATATTTCATACAAATGTTTTATTTGTATAAAATAGCCCCCTCCATTCACCTGTGAAGACCGGGCTAATGTTAGGTTTGTTAGAAAGGACAGAGCAGTTATCAGTGTGTTTATTCGATAAAAAGTTAGTGAGAATAAAAAATAACAAATTGTTTTAATTGCTGCTATACTACTTGAATAATTGGTTTGATTTGGTTTGTCGCCCTAAGATAATTTTTTGCACCCTTTTTGGCCAATTAGATCGAATTTGCAATTTAACGTGAATTCCGAACCACCAGCAAACATCCATTCCATCGCCAGGGATTCGCACCTGAAGTCAGTGGTAATAAAAGTCAGAGCGCTAGCCAATTGGCCATCATGTCTCCTGAATAGTTGAGAAAGATACAAAAAAAGTTGTCTATATATGGAAGCATCACAAATCTCCGGTTTTTATTTATTTACATTTTTTTAATAGCTTGTGTGATTTTACTCTTTCGCTGTATTTAAAATGTTGATTATTTGAAATAATTAAAAAAGATATTTTAATGCTTAAATTAATTAAGTTTTGAATTGCACGGGTATATAACTAACCAATATATTTTGGGGTCCCATATATAACGGGTATATTTTGAGTTGCTCGGGTATATAAAGTGTGATGAATTTTCAAATAATATATTCGATTTTCGCTGTGCGATTCATTTTTTTTTATTACATCTTTCTATAGAAACATTATCATTGGAAGAATTCTAATCATCATTCTAAAAGATATTAGAGATAATTAAATTCGTTGGTAAGTAAAATAACATGAAGATTAGGCAACGAAACGAAACCGTGATAGATTTTTTTTTTTAATTAGTGTTATCAAATAATTGCACCATTTGGCTGATTTTTTTTTTAAAAATGTCAACCAACTCTGTTTCATCCAGGTCATCATCATCATCGCAGGCTGTTCTCCTTGAAATAATAGTGAGCATTTCGTCATAATGAAGAACAAGTTCGTATTCAAGTGATTGCCATGAATCAATATTACTATCAACTTCAGTAGAAGTGAAACTAAATGCCGAAGAGAAAGTTTCAAATGACACCATTTTCTTTGATTCACTGGAAATTTTTTTGTAGGGCTGTCAATCTTATAGATGAATTAAACCAACAGTTTGCATTGAAAAGCAATCTTAAAAT
Organism: Caerostris extrusa; assembly: GCA_021605095.1. Lineage (NCBI taxonomy): Eukaryota > Metazoa > Arthropoda > Arachnida > Araneae > Araneidae > Caerostris > Caerostris extrusa. The sequence continues at coordinate 38,129 of BPLR01019164.1, read as the reverse complement.
ACTGGGCTCAATTATCATGGTCATGTGGCTGGGATGCGCTTCAGGTGCGGGCATAAAATTTTGAAAATTATCTAATATATGTATTTTATTTCTTTACAAGTAACATAAAAAAAAAAAAAAAAAAAATTAAGTCAATTCCTACTTTTTTTCACTCTATTGCAGAAAGTCCTTTATAAATAATTTTCATTCATTTTTTTTTTTAAGTTTATCTGGCGCCATCTATTGGTAGATACATACAACTTAAAAATAAAAAACTAAGATTAATTAATCAAATTTAATTACTGAATTAATATTTGAAAAACTGTATTAACATCCAGTGTCATTCACTACAAGTTAAAAAAAATGTATTTGAAGTTGAGTGGACGAATAAAAAGTGTTTTATGAACGATTGAAAATTTGAACAAGATATATATAGGGAAGAGTGTGAGCTAATAGAAGGAATTGACAAATATAACAAAAGGCCAACTCGTGTCCCAGTAGTATCTGTCGAAGCTAGCATGCGGGAAGGATGTTCGAATGCGCTGGTAGTGTCCTTTGCAGTCACTGTTATCAGAAACGAAAAGACTGAGTAATAAATGTGTAAAGTGTCTACTTCCATCCGTAATCAAGACGCCTGATAAGAATTTTTAATAAATTTTTTCCATAAGACACCAAATGCGATGCATTTACACCTAAAGGTTCTCAAGGAAGGCAATGCCATCGCCGTCAGTGGGGCTTTTCGGGATATTCATAAGTGGAACATGTGGTCCACAGCTGTTCAAAAGAAAAAAAGAATGCAATGAAAAAAAGTAAAAGAAAGAATTTGATCCATAATGGTACATTAATTTAATAATAAAAACACGCAAAGGGACACAACACTTCCTCCAAGAAGGTAATTTCGTAGAGCGTCAGTGGGCTGTTCGGGATATTCATTAATGAAACACGTGGCCCATAGCTGTTCAACAACAACAACAAGAAAAAGAATGTAATGAAAAAAAGTAAATAAGGAACTTTATGCATAATGGTTCATTAATTTAATGATAGTAAAAACAAATGCGATGTGTTTACCCCTAAATGTCCTTCTTAGATGAGAAGGCAATGTCATCGCCCGTCTGTGGGCTGTTCGGGATGTTCATTAATGAAACACGTGGCCCACAGCTGTTCTACAAAACAAAAAATGTAATGAAAAAGTAAATAAAGATGCATTGATGCATAATGTTACATTAATTTAATGATAAGTCACGCAACTGCAATGTGTTTTACCCCTAAAAGTCCTCCATGAAGACAATATCTTCGCCCATCGGTGGGCTGTTCGTGGCGTTCATTAGAGGAACACGAGGCTCCCCGATGAGCAATAAAAATATTATGAAAAAGTAAATAAAGAAATAGATGCATAATGGTACATTAATTTAATGATAATACACACAAAGCGTTAAGATACGTTTACCCCCAAAAGTCCCCCAGGAATGTATCATCGCTCATCGGTGAGCTGTTCGTGGCATTCATTAGTGGGGACACAGTTGTTCAACAACAAAAAATTGTAATGACCAAATTAAATAAAGAATTTGATTCATAATTGTACATTAATTTAATAAGTGTTTAATTTTTGTAGTCACCAAGCTCAAAATGTGTGGAGTTAAATTATTTGTATTGATAATTTTTTTGTGTGTGTGTATTCATGCTTTAAAATGCTTATTAAAAATATGCATTAATTCAAAACAAACTTAAGTTTTTTAATGTACTATTTAGAAGCAGCCATTTTTACTTTTTTTTTTATGCAATTTTTAAATTGGAACATATTTTAGTTATAAATATCTTAACAAATAAGTATTTTATTAGATATAAATATTGTATTTATTTTTAGATTAAAAAATTACTTAGATAGAGATACTGCATCAAGTCTAGCGTACGATTCGTAAAAGATCTATGTGATCCTATAGAAAACATCGAATAAAATATATATATTTTTAATATTTAAAGTTTATTTTTTTTATTAATCTGAATCGGGATCATATTCCTTCACCGAATCATTACAATTTAAAAAAAATAGCAATAGTATTTTTCAAGTAAAATAGACATATGAAAAACATTGTCTGTGCATTTCTGTCTCTCAATTTGTAAGATACATTTGCATATTTTTCTATGGAAAACATTACAATTACTCTAATGTATTTTAAGGACTTACTGACCTTGGCTAGAAAATTGTCATTTAAACTTTATAATTACTATTTGTCCTGACAAAAAAATGCGCGAGCTTTGAAAAAAAAAAAATACTTAATTAAAGGTATTGACTCTGAAAAAAAAATTTAACTTTGGTACTTTTTGCATATCCATTCATCAGAAAATAAATTAAATTTCTGAGCATAATTAGAATATTTTAATGGAATAAAACCAACTTAAGATATATTGTTTTGGGATATAAGCAGATTTTCAATAATATGTAATCAAATGAATATCTAGAAACTCAAATGCATTTTTGTGGTTGTTCATAATAAATAATCATTCAAATTATTGTCACTATTATTATTTTTGTCGAAGAAATATCGTCAGATATTGCAATTTTTGTAGTTATTCACAATAAATAATCATAGCTTCAAATTATTCTTAATTATTATTTTTTGTAGAAGAAACATCGTCAAATATTGCACATTTTTTGTAGTTGTTCACAATCAATAATCATAGCTTCAAATTATTTTTCCTATTATTATTTTTGTAGAAGAAATATTTTCAGACATTGCACATTTCCAGAAAGGTTAGGAACTTATATTTTAGCTTTTAACATAAAAATCTGTTTAATAAATTGTCTTTTTTTTTTTTTATATATGTAGGTAAACTTTAACTAGTTTTGCAAAATTACTACTAATAATGTTGAATTTAACTTTATGGAACGCATTATTAATCAATAGATATTGAAAGATTAGAAAAGAAAATTTGAAAAATTCTATTCAAAAACTCGTAATGCTTTTTTATATATATATTTAAATCTTATCAGTATAACAATTTTAAACATGCAACTCTAAATATGGGCTTAAAATTATTATACAACTGGCAATTCTTCTTTCATTAACTCTGAACTTAGAATATGTACAAAATAATAAAAGATGTTGAAAATATAATATTTTTGAAAAGTCCCAGTTGAAAGCATTTTTCGAACGAAGAATGATATAAAATCGAACATTCTTACAAAAAAATATTTGATGAATCTTACTTAGATTTAATTTTAAGAAGAAGAAAAATTAAATAAAAAACGTGTTATTAAAATTCTGATATTAGAAACATATTTTATTCAATGTTTCTTAATTTAGAAGAAAAATGTTTAGTCATAATTATTAAAACATAGAAATATACTTCAACTACTACTTCAAGAAATATATTTTATTTACTACATTCAATTCCTCCAATTTGTCACACTCTCCCTATATATATCTTGTTCAAATTTGCAATCGTTCATAAAATACTTTTTATTCATCCACTCAAGTTAAAATACATTTTTTTAACTTGTAGTGGATGACACTGGATGTTTATACAGTTTATTCAAATATTAATTCAGTAATTAAATTTAATTAATTAATTTTAGTATTTTTTAGATTTAAGTTGCATATATCTATCAATAGACGGCGCCAGATAAACTTAAAAAAAATGAATGAAAATTATTTATAAAGGATTTTCTGCAATATAGTGAAAAAAAAGAAGGAATTGACTTTAAAAAAATTGTTTTTATATTATTTGTTAAGGATACTTTAATTGCTTTATTACTTATACTTACTCGAATGCTCTTGAAAACTTTACCACATCCTGTTTTATTCTTTTTTCTTTCTTTTTGTTTACGTTCTACATTAGAGATTGATCGATGTTTATTTTCTCTTGTACGGAGCTCATTTCCCGTCTGATCGTCTGTCTTTTTCAGAACAAAAAAACAATAGGATGGACAAATAGTTGTAGCAGCTTACAAAAGATTGTTTATTTTTATTCTTTAGAAGTACAGCGTCCATTTTAGAGGAAGAAAGCACTGCCTTTAAAAGAATTAAGAACATTGGAACAATGAAAAGTCGAAGTATTAGTACAGTGTAATAAAGCAACGATGGAGGAAAATCGTTTGCGTTTGATCATTAGAACACTGTAATAATTTTAAGAACAAATGGGTCAAAGCATTTTAATGTCGCTCTTTAAAATATTCATAACAATAGATAATTTTTTTGTTTTAACAGAAGTAATTTTAAATCAGTATTTTTTAATACAATGTCAATAAACTCTTTACATGAAGAAGTCATGATCGAAAAGAGACTAATTTTTCAAATGTCAGATAAATTCTATATTTAAATCGGTAACATCACATAGAATTAATTATATAAACAAAATTTTTAGAATATTAACCTTAATTATTCCTAATTATAGAAACATAGTATGTTTTATCAATCGTTTTAATATTATAATTAAAAAAGATTAGTATAAAAATTGTTTTCGAAAGACTAATTTTTGTATGCTAGCAAATGATTTCAGTAAAGGAATTTTAAATTTCTTTTTAGAAACGAAAGTAGCCAGGTATGTTGCAGAAAATTTTAAAGTTCATAATAGAGTAAAATGTATTAAAGGGTTAGAGGTTTTAATATTTTTTTTTTAGTTTAAAAAGCAATTTCATAACTCAAGTAGTAGATAAGTATTTCATAAGTATCTTTTTTTCATGTACAATAGAAAGGTTAAAGTCATTTGATTCAACTTTAAGGCTTCGTACGATGGTTTAAAATAAATAAAAATATTGTTGTCTGTAGATTGTTACAGAATTTGCTTCGAAAATAATAATGACATTTTTAAAGTAGATAATAAATTAAAATATTTTTTAAGTTAGTATTTAAAAATAATAAAATTATATAATGAGCATTATATTTATTAAAAAAACAACGGATTAGGAAAATGAAAATGTAATTAATTTACGAAATCAAATTTTCATCACATGATCATATGTGATTTTTTTTTTTTCATTATATATAATAGAATGAGGATTGTAATTTGAAAATGAAAGAAAATATTTTGTTATTCTCTTATAATTACCATTTTAAAACCTTTACTTTTTTTTACTTCTTTTCTTTAGTTCATATATATTGCAAATGATAGAGCCAGCCGATTAACCGTTATAAATTACCAGGATTCTATTCTATTCAATTGACTAGTTCAAAAGCAATTGCTCTAATTTGATATTTTTTTCTTTGCACTACCATGCTACTTCCAATAAAACATTCATTTCGTAAGAATATAGTCACTATATGTTATTTTGGTACAAGTACTGCATTTATTTATTGAAAATGTTTGACATAGATCCGGAAGCTAACCAATTAGTTTTACGATTAATGCAAATTACAAACAAAATTAATAGGTTTATTATAGCTTATCATTATTAATTTTTTAATTTTTGTAACATATTATATGAAGTATGAAAATGCATTAGTTCTACTATCTAAAAATCGGGCTAAATTGACTTGGTGGGTAGCGGATTCGCTGTGGGAACTGAGAGAGATTGATTCGAAATCCGAAATAAAAGTTGAGCTAAAAGTTCCCATGCGTGTTATGGAGATATGTGAACCACAAATATGTAGGCTGGAAAGACCTTCAGTTGAGTTAGAGAAATACACTGGATCTGTTATTTATAAGCTCAATAATATTTTACTACATATATATAAATATTTTTTTCAGTTAAACATGGAACTCGTGTTCCATTTATGTATGACACGTACAACTCATTGACGCGCAATAAAGAGATAGTCTTGCCTTCTACGGTCAAGTTCAATTTAACTTTAACCTTTGTCTACGAGGTCATTTTGTACACCATTTGAGTGTCGTATGGGGAATATTCCCCACAGTGCAAGACAGACGCTTTCCACTCTATCTACGAGGAGAGCTTGAGACAATCACCATCAAATGAGTCTCCATGTTTACAAAAGCATCGACAGCAACATAACAGGCGGGTTGAAAAGTTCGTAGGCTGACACATAGATGGCGCTACTAGTATTAAATCCATATGATTTTTAGTTAGCCCTAACCTTCAAAAGACACGTGTATAAATTTGATAGCTGTTGCCCTATTAGTATGTGAGTTATTGCATTTTTAGTGAAGCAACTTTTGTTAGTTTGAAAAAATGGATAAAAAAGGAATTTCGTGTGTTAATAAAGCATTGCTTTTTGACGAAAAAAAAAATACTATTGAATCCAAGGCTTGGCTTGATAAACATTCTTCAGACTTTGCACCAGGAAAATCAATCATAGAGAAGTGGTTCGCTAAATTTAAACGAAGCGTGAAATGAGCACCGAGGACGACGCATGGAGTGGAGGCTATTACCGACGAAAACATCAAAAAAATCAAATTTTCAGCCCACCTGGTACATTGTTAGTGGTTTTGGACATCAGCTCTCCTGCATACTAGCTGCTCACGTCGTCAGTGGGCATTTTTTTATGACAATTATACATTGAATTAAATTAAGACAGCTAATGGTAATTATGCTACTCTCCATGATAAAAAAAAAAAAAAAAAAAAAGATGCATGACGCATTGAGAAGTATTTGCTTAATTGTAGGGTTGTAAAATAACAATTTTGGGTAAGAGAAAAATAAAATCATCTAAAAATCAAAAAAAAAACTGTTACTATTGCGCTAGGGAACCGGATTTTCATAAAAGTAAATAAAATGCAACGCCCATCATTATATCGGCGTGCTAATGAACGAAAAAGATCAGCTATTAATTTATAGGTAAGAATCAAAAAAATGTTTTACGTCAGATCAAATTAAAGATGAACTATGTTGTATCAAGTTTTATTTGCATGATTCTTATTAATATAAAGATTATAAATAGTCAGTAGAATATACCCTTATTTTTTCCTCATCGTTCATCTTTTTCAGCTTACGTCTTCTTCATAGGCGCAGCAACTCCATGATGAGCCAAGCCCGTTAGCTTTCTAGCAGATTTCGAGACAGGTGGTTTGAAGTTTGGTTTGTCGCTCTACGGTCATTTTGTGCACACTTTAGGCTAATTAGAAAGGCATCTATAGTTTAACGTAAATTCCGAACCACTCCCAAACATCCATGCCACAGCCAGGATTCAAACCTGAAGCCTGTGGTATCGAAGGCCAGAGAGATAGTCAATTGGAAATCAGGCTGCTTCGAGACAGGAAGATTCGAAGACATTCGATTCGAATAATGAAGAAATAAAGCCAGGTTTGGTTTGGTTTGTCAGTTTAACAGTTTAAGAGGATTCCGAATCACTACAAATAACCATGGTACCGCCGGCACTCGAACTCGGCAATGTACAATTTTTTTTATTATTATACGGTATCGAGAGCCAGAGCTCTAGCCACTCGGCCGTCAGACCCCGAAATAATGCTAGGAAGAAGTTGACAACCGAATTAAGTAGGATCCTGTTGTATACAAAACCTCAATATTAAAGACAATTTAAATTAAAAGTTTTATATTCAATTCTTCTTCTTCATTGACGCTGGTACCGCAGGCTTCAGGTTCGAATCCTGGCGGTGGCATGGATGTTTGTTAGTGGTTCAACTCCCCATTAAACTGTAGGGGCCTTTCTAATTATCCCTCGTGTGCACAAAATGACCGTAGAGAGACAAACCAAAACAATTTTCATCAATTCGCATCAGTCTTATGGTGGGCCAGGGCATCTACTTACTGTTAAATTTCAAGACAGGAGATGTTTTTCTTTTTTAAGGGGTAGGGTTGTCACACAGCCCTACGACCAACAGTTATAGGAGACCTCAGACCTACGGTTTAAAGTGGATTCCGAATCATTACAAACATCCCTGCCACCGCTGGGACTCGAACCCGAAAAACTCGAACCGCCAGAGCGGTAGTCATTCGGCCCTCAAGCCAAATTTTCGTTTACGCTTATCTAAAATTTATAACATAACATTTATGTACATAAAATTGCAACATCAAAAAATGTTCTTTAAAACAGAAAGATCTTTTTGTCTTTAGTTTTATGTCATGGGTACAAAACAGAATTTGAGTAGTAAATGGTATGTCAAAAAACAGTCGCAATACACTTCCGGATTATGAGATCTCTTATTATTTCGAGTCTCAAATTGTGCCTACAAGTTAGATGGCGATGCAGATTATAATACAGTAGTTCTTAAAATCATGCCCACTGTCTTTGGCTGTGCTGACTATCACACAATTAGCAAAATTTTGAAATGGTTCATTGCTTATGATAATGAATTTTCTACAGTGCCATGATATTTGAATTTTCTCGATATGAATTCAATGATCACTTGTGATTTCATTTAGAACGACAAATATGAATGTCAACATCATTACCGTAGAATTTACATGAACTAGGCTAATTTTTGTTGCAATTAGGGCGGTCTTTAATTGGAAGATATAAATTAACTAATTTAAATAATAATAGACTGTTATTAAAATAAAAATTAATAAAAATTAAATAATAAAAAATATTTTTTTTCAATAATAAGATTAACTTTAATAGACTACTAAAGAAGAATAATTTTTTTGTTGAAATGAAGCGAGATCTTTTAAAAAGACATAAATTAATATTTAAATAATAATATAATAAAAGAAGAAAATTTACCAAAATTAAATCTTTTTTAAATAATAAGATGATAATAAAATTATCATAAATATAAATTAACATTTAAATAATAATAAGAAAATTAACAAAAATTAAATAAAGAGATAATAATTTTTAAATAATAAAACGATATTAAAATTACCATAAAGATATTTAAGATAGATTTATAGATATTTAAGTAATAATATAATAACAAAGAAAATTAACAAAAATTAAATAAGAAGATAATAATTTTTTAAATAATAAGATGATAATAAAATAATAAGAATAATAAGAAAATTAACAAAATAATAATTTTTTAAATAATAAAACATATTAAAATATAAAGATATTTAAGATTTTATAGATATTTAAGTAATAATATAATAACAAGAAAAAATTAACAAAAATTAAATAAGAAGATAATAATTTTTAAATAATAAGATGATAATAAAATTATCATAACAATATAAATTAACTTTTAAATAATAATGTATAACAAGTAGAAAATTTAAAAAAATTAAATAAGAAGATAATAATTTTTTAAATAATAAGATAAATAAAATTATCATAACAATATAAATTAACTAAAAAATAATTTACAATATTTAGGCTAATTTTTGTCTCAATGAGGTGCGATCTTTAAGGAGAGCATATAAATTAAAAACTTAATAGATAATAAAAAATGGTGAAGAAAAGATTTTTGATGAATTCAAATTTTAATTATCATTAGTTTCACAAGTGCTAACAGTTGTTATTAGAGAGTTTTTGCATACCGTATTTTGGACGTGCCGTTAGCTTTTTCACTCTAGCGCGCATGCTCATAGGAAATTGCGCATGCGTATCTGCAATAATGTTTCCTATGAGCATGCGTGCTAAAGGGAGAAAAAGCTAACGGACGTCCCAAAATACGGTATGCAAAAAAACTCTCTATTTTCTGAATGGTAAGAATTTTCGAATTTCAAATCTAAAAGCAATAAATATTTTGAACTTTTCACAACAATGCATTTATTGGAGAATATTATTTTTTTTTTTTTATTCGCCTGCTATCAAAATCATGAAAAACCAAATATTTTTAAATATTATAGAATGAACATTCTGATTATGTTACAAATTTTATAATTATTTTTTAAACAATTATATTTAAAAAAAAAATTTTTTAACCTATTTCACAAATGATCCATAGAATTTAAATGGTGGATTATTTTAAAATTATTAACAATATATTTGTCAGTTACTGTTGCATCTCAAAACACACATTGGTTAATTAAATTTTTATTGACTAATATTTTTAATTTAATTTTGAGCTAAAAATCTGCTATTTATGCAATGCTAATATAAAATTAACTGAATAAAAAAAATCAAAAATATAATAACATTAAATAATGAACGATTGAATTTTTCTTTTTATTCTTTATTAACCATTATATTTAATGGATTTAATGTTAATTATTATAACTTTACATTTAAATACTAAAAAAAGCGTGTATAAAATTTGCAAATCAAAATTCCTTAGCTGTGCTATTTATATAAAAAACAACATATGAGGTTTATAAGGAATTTATATATTGTTAATATAAAATAGACTGAATAAAAAAATCAGATATATAATGCCATTAAATAATGCAGAATGAAAGATAACTATTCTAAACGTATGCTGTTATATATGTTTCCAAAAATTAAAGAAAAATGAGAGAAAATTTGACTGAGAAATTTCTATGCATTCGAATTTTATGAAATTTGGCAAAAACAGAAATTAAATATTTGCACTTCGCACATTAAATAATTTACACTTGCAAAAACTGCTGACACTTTTAAAATATGCTTTCGGTCAAAATGTTCCACTAATTTGCTTATTACATTCTAAATGCATTCTGCTATTGATTGGAATCATAGTTAATTAATCAAAATTTATCATACGACTTCTTTTTTATTCACTTTAGGTTCTGCACACAAATAATGCCTTTATAATGTGTAAATCAATCCATATCAATTCAGTAATGAAATCACTTCCAAAATATTAATTAAATAATAAACGGGGATTATATTCAAAAACTTAATGTCAAAATATAAACATATGTATTGTTTGCATGGAAAATCGTTTTCAATTTCTAATTTTAAAATAAAACAACTCAAATATTCCATTTAATTTCCAAACGATAATTGCCTTAGTGACAAGTTCGAGATTTAATATTAAAGCAGTTGAAGTTTTCTTTAATTTATTTTTATTTATTTATTTATATTTTACATTTTTACAGTAACATGAAAATGATTTCGTATTTAAATTATAGGAAAATTAATGAAAAAAACAATTCATAGAATAAATTTTAAATATTTATTGAGATTTTCATATGATTTAGTAGATACAAATAAATAGTCCAGTAGAATGCTTTTTATTTTTAGTGCTTTTTATCCTCAAAACATGTTCCTATTAAAATCTACGTTTAAAAAATAATAAAAAATTTCTTTACATAAGATTTATTGTTTTAATAACAATAACAACATAAATAATTTATGCATCTTTTCAGCAACTGCAAGGACATTTTGTTCTATTAATCTCTAACTGGTTCCTCCTTCAAAACCTAGTTTCGAAGAAAGAAAAAAAAAAAAAAAACTATTAAGGCAAGCATTTACCCCTTTTTCGAATTTGGTTTTCCCTTTCCAGATCATTAGTAAAAAATTTACATTTCCTTTAATCACGAATGAAATCGTTTCTTTTCACTGGAACATAAAAAGTTTTAAGCGGTTGATGACGAAGGTAACTGAGGGAAAAAAGGGAAATTCAAGTTCAGTGTCAAACCGGAGCCAAGGTCAGGAGTTCAGGAAGAATCTTTTCGGTGATGTGACCTGCATTCGGGAGTTATAAAACCCCGTTTAGTCACGTGGACGCTCCTCTGGGGAAAAAACCCATCAGATCACCAACGGCAGCTCGACAGTTCGCTTGCGAAGTAGGAAGCGGATATAAACCAAAAAGGTAAGGCTGTTTCTGTTTATTTCAGAATGAAATAATTCTTTAAAAAATAATAACTTTTTTACAAAATATATATATATTTATTTTTGAAAATATTTTATTTGATATCAAATAATAAATGTATATTTATTATTTGATATCAATTTATTTAATTTTATTTCCAGAACAAAAATAAATTTAAAAAAAAAAAGTGCCAGACGATATTTATATTCTTTAAGAATGTTTTTTGTTAAATAGAATATCATAAATTCATTCTTAGAACACAATTAGTTAAGTTTAACAGTTTTTTATACATTATATTTTATCTACAACATACAATAAAATTCTTGCTTGCTTTTAAAAATAGACAACTTTAATGAATTAAAAAATAAATGCTTTTTCATCAAATGTTGAAAAAAAAAAAAAAAAATAAATCATTAATTTCAAGAAATTGTGAAGTAAGCAATTATAAAATAGATTGACATTTGTTATAAAATATAATTTTATATAGAAATTAAATACATATATATACAGTTATTATAATGTTCATAAAAGTTTAAGACATTTATGGGACTTGTTGAAATTTTTTTTGACATCTCTGATTTATTTTTCACTGATTTATGTTAATATTCGAATTTGAAATGGTCTTTTATATTATATAGTTTAAAAAAATGTAAATTTGAAATTTTTAAATTTGTTAATAAATTATGGATGAAATAACGCGTTATCCTTTAACATATTCATTTAATTTTTTTTTTTTTTTTTCATTATTTAGTTATTTTCATTTCGTAGTCGTTGTTTTATATCATTGATCATTATTATTATGAGAATCTTAGTTTGTTTTGTTACTAAGCTAATTTTTGTCAATTGGCAATTGTTTTTGTTATCAATTGGCAATTGTTTATTTGCCATGATAAAATCTTGATATGAGCCATAATTTTTGTGTCTTTTGTTTTGTTTTTCTTAGTGATTTTTCTCACAATTTAATTAACATGATATTCTATGTCTTATTAAAAATACGGAAATGCTTTTGTAACTCGAATACTTTGATTTCTTTACAATATTTCGAATATTTTGATTTCGAGTTTAATAAATCTGTTTCGAATATAATTGGAAATAATTTGTTTTTTATTTTTAGAATGCTTGAATAAACTGTTTAATAGCTTAAATTAAATGTAGCTTGTATTTTTAATGAATTTGGCGTTTGATTTATGGATAAAAAATTACAGGAATAAATTTATTAAAGTATAATAATCAAAAGCTAGGAAAAAAAATATTATTTTTATTTTTTGTTTTCTGTTCTATTTTTACTTATTTTATTATTTATTACAAAATTATCTTAAATTAAAATAATAACATTTTTAAAAAACATTTAACCTTAAAATTTAAAAAAATATTTTTATAGTATTTTCAAAGGAGACATTTTAAACATTTTCATTTTTTAACATTTATTTAGACGGGGCTTGAATGGCCGAGTGGCTAGCGCTCTGGCGCTCGGTATCACAGGTTTCGGGTTCGAGTCCCGGCGGTGCCATAGATGTTTGTAGTGGTTCGAATCCACTTTAAACCGTAGGTCCCGGTCCTAATGAGATCGTAGAGCGTTGAGGGGGCATTGTTACTCCGCGTCCGTGGCTTATCTTCAAGTTACACGCGCCCCCTGGGTCATGCAAAGTGAGTAACGTCTGTGCAGCGCTTGCCTTAAGGCTTCCAAGACCAGGTTGTCTAAGTGTTTGCCAGCTGCATTTAAAAAGAAAACATTTGTTTAATAAAACAAACATTATTTTCTAATACAATTCTAATTTAGTAAAGAAAAGTGCGTATAGAATATTCAGTTTGTAAACAAATTGTTCATTGATTTCCTGCACCTAGTTTTAACAAATATTTGTTGATAGTAAATTTTCGTAAATGCAGTTTAGTTGAAAATTATAATTTAAATTATAAATCTATCTAATTATGTATTTAAATTTATAGTATTTTTTTTTTTTATTTTGAATATATTATAATATAATGTGTATTATATATATTACTTATACTATTTTTGTTCTCTCTTTTACTACTAAATTTAATATCTCGATCAATATTATTTCATTTTCTAGCCCCTCTAACTAACTTTTACTTAAAAATAAATTATTCCACTTTTAAAATGCTTATTTTATTTCAATTTCTTAAATTCTAAAAATCTGCATTAAATAAGGTTCCAGACATCATAATATTTAAAATCAGATTTCGTACTTTTAGTTTCTTCAAATCGTTTGAACCAAAATACTAATATAAATCGTTTGAATCAATATACCAATATAAATCGTTTGAACCAACATACTAATATAAATCGTTGGAATCAATATGCCAACATAAATCGTTTAATTCAACATACCACTATAAATCGTTTGTATCAATATACTAGTATGAATCGTTGAATCATTTTAATAATTAAGATGCTACCTTCATCAAATCGGCTTTAAAGGAAAAAAATTTTTAATACTTCCTGTATGCTCACAACAAGAGGTATTTAAACTTCGGCATTTAAATAAAAAGTAATCTCTTTCAAATGCTTGATTGAGCAAGATTTCTCTTTTAAGAACTATTATTCTCTCAGATGAGTTCAGGATGCCCATAAAATACTTGTGCATTCCATTTTCAGTCATACTGAACAATTCAATTTTTATTTTACATTAAAAGAAGTTTTTTAAATTGCGAACTCGAAAAACTATGAAAACCGTAAAAATATACGTGTAAATAAAAAAGAATAAAAATTTTTAAAAATAACCCATGTTTATAAAATTTTGTAATTGATAGTTGATAAATGAGAACTTTGAATTATTATTGCCTAATTGAAGTTTATTTTAGTATGTTTCATTGTTATCTTTTTTTGTTGTTGTTACTCTGTTGTGCATAAATAATTCACTTGTCTGAAGGATGGATACCATTGTAATTTCTAATGAAATTATCTCTCTTAGGCCAAGGGACCCTTATTATTTTTTATGGCCTCTCACGTCTTAGTTCCATAAAATCGTGAGATCCAAAACATACAGTACTAATAAACCATATTTTTCTAAAACAAAAGTCGTTGTTTTTCCCATAGACATTAAAATGAGAATACAAAAACTGTAAATTTGAAATCATACAATTTATTTAAAATTAGCGAATATCTACATAGATACGATATGAAAATGCAAATTAATTTAAACTAAAAGTACAATATTTTTAAGGCAAAATATTTTTACAATTCGAAATTCTTTTATGATTTTTTTTTTCTCATCATTTAATTTAATTCAAAAACACAACTGATAACAACTGTCTATGGAAAAACAAATACATAAATCTCATGAATTATTATTCCAAATTAAGTTTCTTTTTTTTTTTTGTTACCTATGTGTTATTAAGAAACAACAGACACAATAAAAGTAAAATCATAAAACCAAATTATTGCAGTGAAATCGTATATAGCAGCCTCATAGTTTGCATAAACATATAGATAGCTGAGTGTGAGTGAACAATTTTATTAATTTTCATATTATATCTATCCTTATCTAAATCTTACGTCAAATTTAAATGTTTTTATGTATAATTACATTTTCTTTAAATTTATGCTTTTTAACATTTTAATAAGTATGAAACCATATATTTTTATGAAAAAAAAACTTTTCTAAAATTTGATTATAATATTAACGTCACAATAAAATCATCGTAATGAATTTCGAAAAAAATCTTATTCATTCGTTGATTACAGTGTTTGGAACTATAATATTGCAGTAACAGAAATTTGTAAATTTATATAAAATGTATATTTTATAGAAAAGTGAAAATTTAATTTTTAATTTAGAAAATTTATTTTTAATTAACATTTTATGCATTCAATAAAATGATAATAACTTAACTTAATAATTTTAACTAAAATGATATTATTTTTTTTTTAAGTATTTCAGATTCAGAACATAAATTTGATTTCTAAGTTTTCTGATTTTTTATATTAAGTTTCTTTTCTTGATATAAGAATTTAAATAACGCTCTCTGAGAATTCAGTTTTACAAAACAATAATTTTTTATTCTTGGTGTTGCCAATTTTATAAATAAAATAATAACAATACATAAAAAAATATTTCAAAAAAAAAAAACTTCGTTAATCACAAAAAAAAAAAAAAAAAAATCGTTTGAGTTTAATTCGATTAGATTAATAATGTAATGTTTTAAAATAAATAATTTTTTTCTGATTCTGAAACTTCTCTTTTGTAAAACTAATTTTAATTATTTATTGTTTTATATTTATTATTTTTTTATTTTATTTAATTGTTCTTCAAAAAAATAGAATAAAAAAAAAAATATATTTTAAAAAGAACTTCCTCACCTCTGTATTGAATAAATTTCTTTTGAATAAATTTCCTCAAATAAAAATTCCATATTTATTTTCTATGATATAAATAATAAACAATACTATAATTGTTAACAGAATATGTTATACATATAGAAATAGAAGTCTAGATAGATAGATCTCTGTAGAAATAGATCTTCTAATAAATGCTAGTGCTTTTGTACAATTGACTACAAAGGATTGTTCTCAGGACACTGAGTACTAAATTTGTTGATGATTTAATTATTGCTATTAAAGCTTTAAAATCCGTGTGCGTTGGTGTTTGACTGATGTACATGTAATTAAATTGGGCAACCAAGGACTGTAACAATAATTTTACTTTTCGAGAACCTTTTCAAAACATATAGCCTAGTTCTTCTTTTAACAATGACCCTGAGAATTATTTAAAACGATTTTTATTTTTTATCTTATCGGACGTTATTCAAATTAGAAAATAAGAGCCTGTCGTCATATCAGCAGACGATTCTGAAAGTGCTCTTATGCAAAATTAAAAATCTGTTTCTTTTAAATATGATTGTTGCATGTAGGTTAAAAGAAGACACCGGTAAGTTTTTACACAGACTGAAAATAAAGTAAAATAAACAAGCTTTTCCAGTTAAGTTACATCTTGCTTCATTTTACAAATGTAATTTTTAATGATATAGTGGTTGATTTTTTTAAAGATTCACGAAGATTATTAAAATAATTTATAGAATATCACTGGCAATGGCAGCTTTTGTCTTTGGATGACCTATATATATTTTTAAAGATAATATTTAATTGACATTTTTCTCTTACGTAATAGCATTGAATATTAAATTTATAAAATGGTTGCAATTGTATTTTTATAAATTCGAAATTTATCTTTTGATCATATCTTTAAATGATTAAATTTTCTTAGTGTCGTCAATTTATCATATTAATCTCAAAAAACATTACATTCTACATCCTTATATTAATCTTAATTAAGTAGAAGATTTGTATTTTTCTAAATGATCAAAAGAATATTTCATATAAATTAGTAAGTAATGTGTATTGTATAAATTGTCAGTGTACATGTTTTAGGCGCATTTCATTTTAATTTTAAATAATAAATTTTCTAGAAGGGACATTGAAAATGGCTGATTATATATATATATATATATATATAATAATCAGCCATTTTGCAATGTCCCTTCTAGAAAATTTATTATTTTCAAAATGCTGTAAAAAAAAAGCCTGTCGTCACAATGAGTTCAAATTTGAACTGAAGATACTTGATCTAGCACGAAACAATATGGCATCAAAAAAAGTTCCACCGATTTTTCCCGTCAAATTTGGTACGCCCTCACAGTGGTGGATGGGCTTTCCACTAACAGTGTCACAATTGTTGAATGACTTGAAATTCATTTTTTCCGTCAATAAATCGAAACAATCTAGCACATAGAACCCTACGGTTGGTTTAATGTGCAACTCATGCCAAATACGTTGTCATTTCGATTCGAAATATCACTGGCAGCCGAATTCACTTTCTATTCACTGGGACCCATATCTGCACATTATGAGTTATATTTTTGAAGAATTCTTTCTTCCGTATATATAGTAGGAAATTCTGGAGTAAGGTCATTTTGTGACATTTTTTGGCAGTTGTCTATAACATTTTCAATTTAGATCTCGATCTTGCAGTGTAACAAACTATTTATTAATGTTCAAAAAAGGTAAGAAATGAAAAATTCACTAATGTGCATATTTCTATTTTTCAATTCTCTTAAAAAATTATAGCTGTAAAAATTAATTGAACTCTACCTAACAATAAATAATTGGGGAATAACTTTTATGATCCTACCTTTGTTATAACATTAATACTGAATTTATGCCTTCAGATATCTTCATTTATCATAGATCTGCATTTAATAAAATTTCAAAGAAAGATAAATTAAAATGCCTTTACTTTATAAGATTTTTACATTTACTTCTTCAATTGCAAGGAATTATCTAAACATTTACGACTGTGCTGACCTCTAAGTGCAAAGCCTGGCGATTTTTAAAAGCATTATCTTAGATTTAAATGAAGTATTATTTTTTTATAATTACTTTCTTAATCGTTTGCTTAGAATAATTAGGACGAATAACCAAGAAAAAAAACAAACAATTATGCTGTAATTAAAATATTTTTAAAAAGTAAAGTTATAATTGAATGTAATTAAGAACTTCTAATAATTATGGAACAAAATTAGAATTTCTGATGATTTTTATTTGCAATGTTTATCTAAATTTTTGGAAACATTAAAGCTTTATTTAGTAGTACAATTTGTTCTTGATGAGAAAAAATTTTTTTCGCTTAAACGGATCAAAGAAGATCACGATTTAAAAAAAAAAAAAAAAAAATTAAAATTCATATTCCGAAGAAAATGTGAGCATTTTCACCTGCAAGCTAATAGAACAGAACATCAGAACATTCCATGCTCTGACCTTGTCAAAAGTGAACTTGTATAGTGCCGGTCTAATTGCTATCTATTCGAGGTGAAAAAAAAAAATCCATTAAACAAACAAACAAACGTGCACGTTTACAGCAAACTGATAATATTTAATGACGTTTATAGTTTATTTTGCAAAAATCAAGCACCGAATCAAGTGTATCATCATTCTCTTTCGATTTGTTATTGATTCTAATGCAAATATGAAATAAATCTCCATCTTAATTTCGAATGATAATTTGGGACAAAACTATTCTTCCATTTTTTTTATTTATTTTATAGACAGAAAAATAATTCTTGTGGGTCAGTGATGAACATTTAATAGACCATTAAAAGAAATTACCTGTCAGGCCAGTGCATTTAATTTCTACAAAAATTTCCATTTTAGTTGTGGTTCATTAATATTTATTTTCAGTGTTTTTAGTTCACGCGCTATTTGCGATTTTGCTATGGATGCCATATATTTGTTCAGCAAAAAATGAAAAACATCTTGGAATATTTATTTCTATCTTTGTTCTATATAAATACAAATAAAATTGTTGCATATTAACCTACTTATAACTAAAAAATTGCTAATTTACTATTTGCTTAACTTTAATTCGAATGTGCAAATGAATTAAGTATTTTGTGATAAATTAATGAAAATCATTTAATTTCTCTGAAAGTTTTCAGAGATAGTATGTATAAAAAGAAAATGTTTGCTGGACATTTAATTTACGGTATTTAAATTAAAAGAAAATTAGAATATAAATGTTTGCATATGAATTTAAAAATAAAATGACTATGGTTATGATTGATGTATTTATAGAATTATGTAAAAAAAAAAAAGGAACAGTGACATCAAAATATTTTATATTTATCTAATATTGTAGATAATTAGTCATGAATTTCCCAATTTTTGATATGCCTATATTATTTGATATATTCCTTAATCTATAATTCAAATTTTCAAACTTTATTGAAGTTTTATTTCAATTAAAAAAAACATGTAATTCGGTTTTCTGTAATTTCTTTCCCAACATTATAAAAATTTATGGTACTTACGTACTAACGGTACCTTGGCGACAATTAGTGAAAACGCGCCAACCGCCGTTACAGATTTGGCGGTTTTTAAGTGGCGCCAATCTACACTTAAAAAACAATCAAAACGCTTTCAAAATATTTTTTATTCAAAACAATAAAATATATAAAACACTTCATTTAAAATCAAAACGATTTAAAAATGCCGACCACAAGGACTTTTCCGTTTAGTAAACAAACTTTCATCAATTTCCACAATGCAATCTGGTCCACCTACCTTTTTTTTTTTTTGGTTTATTCACCATATCCAAGACACATAATTCACGCATGTAATTGTTCCAATCTATAACAGTTTTATCCGATATATCAAGTTGCTTTTCACAAAATTTAATCGACGTCAACTCCTCGCACCAGCAGTATGTGAATCTCAAAGCTGTACGAAATGGAATTCTGCTTCCTTCAAACCAGTTATCTTTTCGAATCCCACGCGATGAGCACACTGACTGAAATTGCATTTCCAAAACTTACGTTCACCAAAATAAAGTTTCATGTCATGGGAATTGGGACATTTTCGTTGTTTTGTTAAAATATTTCGCTCCTGGAAAAATAAAATTGCATCGTGCTCCGTTTCTGGCAAATCCCAAATACGCATTTTCGTATCACAACAATATGACGTCGAAACTCAGCAAATCTACAGCCGTTAAGATTGCCGCCACTTAAAGCGCCAAATCTGCAGGGGTTACTGTATTGGCGCCACTGAAAAACCGCCAAATCTGCAGGGGTTCCATTGGCGACACTTAAAAAACGCCAAGTCTGTCGCCAAGGTACCGTTAGTACGTAAGTACCAAATTTATTCCATTTAAATAGTACAATGAATATCGTTTTTATATCGCTCTATTCGTTTGTATTTTCAAACCAATAATAGAATGGATATCGTTTGGTTCATTTTCATGTTTTTAAAATTGAATTACATAAATTTTAACTGTCAAAGATTTAATTATTAAATATGTTTTTGGGGATTTTGTTGTTTATATAGAAGAATTCTTGATGAAGATTTTATGTAAAAAAATATCAAAATTATACATTGTGGCGGAATAAGTTAACATAATTTAAAAATTGTTATAATTAAAAATAAAATTATAGGAAAATCAAATTTATCTTAAACCCAGTAATGTAGAATAAATGCATCGTTATTTTACAAAACTGGGAATTTTGATCTGAAGTCATTTGCTATTACTAGGGCAGGTTGTATCCTTTTCTTCATTGGCTAGCGCTCTGGCCGTTGATACCCACGGGCTTCAGATTCGAATCCTGGCTATGGTATAGATGTTTGTTAGTGGTTCGGAATCCACGTTGAATTGTAGGTCCTGGTCTAATTAGCCCAAAGTGTGCAAAAAATGACCATAGAGCGATAAACTAATCCAATCTTCTTCAATTTTTTTTTTTTAAAACATGAGTTTACGGCGTAAGGTTGTTAGTCCTACGCACAACGCTCTACAATCATACGGGGATAAGGTTTAAAGTGGATTCCGAACCACTACAAACATCCATGACACCGTCAGGACTCGAACCCGAAACTTGATCGAACGCTAGGTTGTATCAAGATGCTAAACAATTTTTTTGGAATTATGGTACTGAAAATCAAATTTTTAATAATGGAAATTATATTATCTAAAGTTTATGGTGATTGAGTTTATTTTAATGGCAAATGTATAATTCTATGAACAAATTGTAAGTTTTTGCACCGTTGGCAAATGTTTAAAATTTCTTATATACGGTAAATGATTTTTATTTGAAGTTTAAAATTATTATTAGAAATATGTCATTCTTATGAATAAATTCTTACAAACAAATAATATAAAAAAATTTTAATTAAAAAAAAAAATTTTTTTTTTTTTTAAGTCAATTCCTACTTTTTTTTCACTCTATTTCAGAAAAGTCCTTTACAAATAAAGTTGAAATTTTCCTCTTACATCTGGCGCCATCTATGGATAGTTATATGCAACTTAAATCTAAAAAAACCTAAAATTAATTAATTAAATTTAATGAATGGATTAATATTTGAAAAAACTGTATTAACATCCAGCGCCATCCACTACAAGTTTAAAAAAAAAAATGTATTTGAACTTGAGTGGATGAATAAAAAGTATTTTATGAACGATTGAAAATTTGAACAAGATAGGGAGAGTGTGAACTAGTAATAGGAATTTAATAAATATGCGAGGTCTTCTCCCAAGGCTCTGGCACGCCAATATCTTGCAATCTCGGAGTCAGTTACATGGAGTGTCTTGCAACTTTGCAGGTAATTTCTGTTCATAGGCTCTTTCACGCCACAAAGACTGCATTTCGGTGAGGCTTGTCTAGCTCTGTCTCACTCAAATTCTTACTTTTCATTCTCTCCAGCAGTTCAGAAAAAAGATCCTCATTGTCATAATAGTTTTTCATATATAATTTTACAGAATACTACTACATTCCAGAACAATTTGGTTGAAACAATTTAGTACCATTTCGAGCAAGGAAATCAACCAGCTCGTTACCATTGACACCTCAGTGGTTAAGTATCCACTGGAGAACTACCCTTTTTTTTTCTTCTGCTCTAGATTTGGTTCGGTGGGGCCTGAACGGCCGAGTGACTAGCCTGCTCTGGACCTCGATACCACAGGTTTCGGGTTCTGCGCAGCGCGCCTTAAGGCATCCCAGCTGTTTAAGTGCCATGGATGTTTGTAGTGTTTCGGTCATCCACTTTAAACCGACCAGGACCTACTGGTTTAATAGGATTGTTGTGCGTTACGGGGGCATTGCTACTCCCATTCGTCCTGTGATTTATCTTCAAGTTACTTCACTCAAAAAAAGTGCCCCCTGGGTCATTGCAAAGTGGGAGTAACGTCTCTTTCAGCGCTAGTGGATGGTCAAGGCTTCAGTGCAAGACTAAGGTGTCTAAAAGTCAGCGGACTCATAGAACGAAAACAAATCCGAAAAAAAACCTCAGAACTTGCTATCACATGAGAGTCAGAATAAAAGCCATCTGAAGATTAAGCAGAAATGATAGCCACAAATATTGTACAATAATTGTCATTATTTTTTTTTCTAATGCAGCTGGCAAATAGACCGTGATCTGTTATGTCATAAGGGCTGCACCGACGTTACTCACTTTGCCTACCCAGGGGGCGCGTGTAACTTGATGATAAGCTACGGACTCGGAGTAACAATGCCTCCGCAACGCTCTACGACCCTATTAGATTGGGACCTACGTTTTAAAGTGGATTCCGAACCACTACAAACACCCATGGCACCGCCGGGACTCGAACCCTCTGTGGTACCGAGCTCCAGAGCGCTAGCCACTCGGCCATTCAGGCCCCCTCATTGAATATAACGTACGATGAATTAGTCGTGATTCAATTTCGCCGAATTTTAAATTTTCTTCTGCTCTTCTATCACTTTTCTTTACTTCTTCTATGTGTTTTGATGTTTTTTGTTCTTTCTTTGTTGTATTCGTTTATACGTATGTACTTCCCACCATTGGAAATAATAAAAAAAAAAATTCTACTTAATCATCTTACCTTAAAATTTAAAGCCATACTAATCTAATGAACTCATCATCCATTTACCTTTTCCTGTCATAATGACTACTCTCATATTTCAGACATCTAAATCAACTTCAGACGTTAATAAATTTCTTGCATGGATAACAATTTATACTTTATATTATTAATTCGACAATATACTTGCTGGTAGAAAGAATTAAAAAAAAAAAACCATGTTCTTTAAGATATTTCTGCCATCAATTCGAGGTTTAACAATTTCCAAAATAATAGATCTCATCTTCATGTCTAATTTAAATCATACGTTTTCCACAATGTGAATATACTCTGACAGCCCATGAGTTTTAACGAATAATTTTCTCTCAAAATTTATCATTCTTCAAAATTTATCATCATATGTTTATGTAACACAAAAGCTTTTTTTTTTTGTTGTTGTTACAATTTCATGAAAAAAAACTTTAGCCTACATCTTGCATGTCATTACGTGAATTACTATACTTCCAACTCCTTTCGGACATAATGTGACCTCAACCTGCTTTCGGAACTCGAACTTGTAAATGAAATTGAGGTATTCGCGTCAAATCTGCAGAGCTTTTTCCCAGTTCTGCAAAAAGAATGCGATTCTTTTTTTTTTTTTTTTTTTTTTTTTTTATGTTAAAAATTTATCTAAGATGAATATTTTGACGTCCTAAATATACCTTTAGACAAAAGATATGACAAAGAACGAGAATAGGTCAAGTTGGGCAGTTTGTGGGTAAGGAAAATTAATTTAATCCTTTACAATCTCGTTTGACACTTAAACTCTTTTATACAAAATAATAATAATTTTTGCATTCATCTTGCTAAATAAAACACATATATTATTTTTTTACAACTATAGTTAATTCTTTTATTACAAAAATTTTGAAATAACATTCTAGGAAGTTAAAGCCTAGTTTTTCTTCGTACATCCCTCCTCTCCCTTCAAAAATGGTTTTTTTTTTTTAAATCTGAATTATGTTTTACTGCTTTTAAACTATTTTAAATTAAGGCTTGATCAAAAGCTCTTTTTTTTTTTTTATTTTCTTATTGAGATAGATGTTTAAATTTCACCGAATTCAATATTATAGTGTGCTGGTTAGACAACCAGATTATAACTGGGTGTGATAGGATTGAGGTATGAGTTTGATAACTCACAGCTTTATTGACATACGTACAAACACCGGCACATGTTGGAGAATACACAGCTTTATTTATACATGCACAAACACTCAGGTATACAATTATAAACGTACTATTTGTAACACATTTAAAAACAGATAATTATAGATTCATGGAAGGATTCCACTTCTAAGTCAACAACCCGATACATGCAAGGTGCAGGAAATATATCCCTCTATCTATATATATATCTGATATATTAGTTGACCTACACACTCTCCGGATGAGAGTGTGTAGGCCAATTAATGCGCCAAATATATTTTCTCTCTGGATGAGAGACTATAAACTAAACGTTTCTCAGCGGGTGCGAAGGTTGCGCTGTACTTCCTGTCGGGTGAGAGTCTCAAATTGATCATTTCTGCCATTGATATTTATAGTGGTTCGGAATTATTGTACCACATTAAAAGTATTTGACAACCTCAGGTGCCGGTCTCATATGACTGTTGGGTGTAGGACTGACAATCCTACCCCGTAAAAGAGATCATCTCCTGTCTCGAAATCTGCCAGTAGGCAGATGGCTTTGGCCCATCATGAGGGTACTGCGCCAGTGAAGAAGTATTTTTTTACTGTTATATACTATTCATTATTAATTAATTTGATTAAAATTAATATTTATCCATTCCTTTAGGTTTTTCATAAAATAATTGTAAATTATCGATATAAATTTACATCGATAAACAAATAGTATTTAATCGAATATCAAACAAGGCATGATAAATCAGGATACATTTTAATATTTTTAAAAATTTCTTATTTATTACGTAGAAAAACAAATATTATTATTGTTTTATACTTAATTTTACAACGTTGATATTCAGAAGTCTTCTTTGATGATTATGAAGGGTGATGTTACAGCTTGATGCTGTTCAACATTTACAACTTTTCAGATGTGATTTAAATGTTTACGTGTTTAAAATCTATTAAATTCAAAACATCAAAATGCATTCTGTAGAGAAATAGGCAATAACTTACTTTTTAAATAAACAATAAAATCCTTTAATATTTAAAACCATTTTATTGGACACTAATATGTCTTATTGGATTTAACTCTTAGAAAACTTCAATGGTGGCCAAATTTAATAAAATGTTATTAAATTTCAGTGTTTTTTTTTTTTTATTATTTTACACATTCGTATAAAATAAAAATGGATGCAATACATTGTTTAGAAATTGTGTGTAGTTCCAAATAAAATATAAGAATAATGCATGAAATATTTTTGCTTATTTTGTTAAGAAAACAATAATTCTTCTAATTATAAATTATTTATTTTTAGATGACGCTGTTTATCTTTTTCGTTCTTTTAATTTCATCGTCTGGCTATGCGAATCCAGAAGAGAGGAGAGAACCTCAATACTCACCAGCTTCTTCTATACACCATGAGCCAACATACGCTTCGGCTTCTGAGATGTCTGCCTATCCCCAGCATCTGGACTTGGACACCCTGAAAAGCATGCCACTCGTCATACTGCATCCACGAACTCCGATTACTTTCAACATGATCCAAGGAGAGAACATGAAAGATTTATATAAATCCCTGACACCTGAAAGAATCGTCAAACTCTTGCAGTCTGCTTCATCGGGTTCATCAAGAGAAAAGTTTCATCATCATCAGACAGGGGAAGCCCAAGACAGGCCAAGAATTTAAATTTCGAATCGTCCCAAACGAGGTCTTTACCATTTAATGGATTTCAGAGTTTTTGCCCAGAATGCCTTCAGCCAGTACCATGTTTTCAGACCTTTTCCACCAGCATCCATCTGGTAATGGATGGCAGGAAAGGTTTAGAAGCTCGTTCTCAAATATGTTTTCTTTTGCTAAGCCTTTTAGCGGCATGGCTGCAACGCATAGGCCAGCTTATATGCCTTTTCATCAACCTGGCCCTTTTGGCCCTTTCCCTCAACCACTTCATCAGAGTCCCACAAAATATGTTTAACCAGTTTCAACAAGTCCATCCTTTACAACAAGAACAATTCGCATCCGCTGCTTCTTATGGGCATCCGACGAAATTGCAGTTGGGTAGTTACTTCAATCCATTTCGCCATGGCCCTTTATCTCATCATCAATATGGCGGCGACTTGGCGACATCGGGATCCACTTTGATGTCTCATCGCATTGTTCCAGCATCAAGTCACCGTTTTGCTAACTATGTTTCCACAGTACCACGTCATAAACCGCTTTTCAACAATATTGGTGGGTTGAAAGGAGCTAGTTTGGAAATCAGCAATGCTTTTGCTGATTTTACTGATTCTCATGAACATGGACCAGAAGTTAGTCAAAAATTTGGTTCAGTTGGACACACGATGAACAAATTCCTTGAAATGATGGGACTTGGAGCTAATGGTGGAATTTCTATGGACGAGGAAGAAGGTTTTGGCGGTGCAGGAAGCTGGGCTTCCATGGATCCATCACCAATTTCGAGATCTTTGGATTTCTATCCAGGTTATGGTAATCAAGCTCATTTGGAAGACATTGACGATTTCCCGATTTTTCTTGAGGACATTACTGAGAAGTTTCTCACGAAAATGAATTTAACTCATTTGCTGGCAAATAATTCAAAAATTCCTGATAAGATGTCCGAGAAAAATGCAACCGACGAGAAGATTTCTGCTAAGAAAATGCCGGAAATCACTGAAGAAATGAAGATGAAAAGTGACAAAATGAAAAAACCTGATAAACCGACTGAGACAAAAAAAGATTCGTCAGTTCACACTGCAGATGTTTTCTCGATTTTTGATACTCAGTATGTTCAAGCGCAACCTCTAGAAATGTTACATTCTAAAAGTAAACCTTCTGATGGAAAACAAGATTCTCGTTCGAAATATTACGTAAGCTTAAATGGAGATAAGAAGAAACCACACATTTCTAGTGACGCTAAAGGCATTTCAACTGCTGATGAAAAGAAGATATCTTCTGATGCTGATCATATGAAAACTACTGCAGCGGTTCCAGCAATAAATTATAAAGTACCCACAACACAATCTACAGTTTCTCCTCAAGATAGAGTTCTTCCAGTTATGTCTTTCAGAACCTTTCCTTCGAGACCTCAGAATGAACGTGCACCTGATCCACCAAAATACTCCCCGGCCCAACCAATCATGTCTCATCATCATGAATCTGAAGACAATCCAAATAAACTTGTTAATGATGACATTCTTCGGCCATGGATTCCAGTTTCTAGTGGACAAGGATATGTAGAAAAAAGACCCAAACCTCTTGTGGATATCAGTAAGAATTCTGATCAGCCGAAAGGTTTGAAAATTGTAGAGCAAGTACTTTCTGGTGCATCAAGAACATAGAATCACTCAGCAGAAGATTCCACCAAGAACAATGGAGGCACCAAAGAAAATATTCCATTAAGAATTCTTCTCAATGCAAGAAAGTGAAAATTGTATGTCAAGTACTTTTCAGTACATTAAAAACAAAAAAATAACAGGGTCATAAAATAACTAAGAATAATTAGAACTATGATATGTCAAGAAATTTTATTCATGTTGACGTCAAAATTGACTACTTTCAAATAAATTCAGAGTATAGAAATTTGAAGGAGTATTTCATTAAGAACAATAAATCTTAATCAAGAACCTTTCTTTAAAAATTATCCTTGTTACTATACTTTAAAAGAATGTTCACTTACATCACCATAAAATTATGTAGGCAGAAACCAAAATAGGATCAAGAACATTTCATCAAGAATTGTAGACACAAGAATAGTAGTAGACCAAGAATATTTCATTCCAAGATTTTTCTGGATACAATTTACTTTTTAAGAGACTTAGTGATTTCCTTTTTGTTGAGAACTCTGCAATTTATTTTATTGCTATAACCATCGACAATGTCGAATCACAAACTTTTTTGAACAGTTATGTTTTGGAGAGATTAGATGCTGCTTTGCTTATTATTTATTTGCCATAAACAACTGTCGAAAAAAACCGGTTTTTACTTTATATGACAGTGATATAAGATGCCAGTTGTGTGAGAAAAATTTTCTTTGAAAATGTGAATTCATATAATACCGATTCCTCGATTAAAACTTATATTTGAATCTTTTATATGTTACTAGCTGTGTTTTAAATTATGAATTGCATAATTTTTTTAGAAATATATATGTGTGTGTTTATTTTGTGTAAAATAAAAATTAGAGTTATTATTTAAATGTTAAACGAAAATTAATAAAATATAATGAAATAAAGTTTTTTTTATTTTAAAGTATTTCATTCTGGAATGGTTTTTATACTAGATATTTATTTTGAATTTCAGTTTATTCCATTATTATCACCAAAATGTGTCTATGGAATTATTTTTCAAGGAAAAGTGTAATAATATTTTAATTAAAAATTGATTTAATTAATATAATAATGCATACTATTATATTAATTATTTACTTTAAAAAGTCAATGGAATTTTTTAATTTACTTTATCCATTACCAATGAAATTTTTATTATGTTATTTTATTTCAAATTAATGAATATATTCTTTTCTTTATCAAATATGAAAATAAATTATACAATTAATATTCAAAAATACAAAAAATGGAATATTTGGTTTATTATAATTTATTTAAATGTTTTGATAGAGAAAAGAGAGTAGAGAAAGAATTTTTTAATGCATATATTCAATAAAACGCTAAAAAATTATGATTTTAATTAAAATTTTTCGTTATATTCTAATTTCCTATGCTTAAATAAACATTGCATTCTAATGTCATATAAAATTATTTACTATAGAAGTTTATATGATGATCTTTGTATTAAAATATGATAAAATATATTTTTGTATATTTTTATAATAAAATTTTATTTGCAAGAGTAATATACTGTTTTGATTGATATTTTACTTATTGCAACAGTACTTTACTTATATAAAAGATTCTATTCTTTAGATATTAAATAAAAGGAAATTAAAGATTAAAAACACTGAAAAAAAAAATAAAAACAAAAAACTATATTTTTAAGAGCAGGGCAAATTGGGCATGTGTGAATTGGGTTGGTTGTGGCAAACCAAAAGCTTTACTACCAAACTTTGTTTGTGAAAAACTAGTGTGACAACACTTTAAGAAAGAAAATTCAAGAACAAATTACAGACCTTAATTTTTTGCACACCTAGTTAGTGAGTAATAATAATAATATAAAAGGTTTAATTCTGATTTTGCAAGCGATTTTAATCCTGCATTTCACAAATACGTAACTCGTTTTGATGTTGCATAATTCCAATTTCATGGAACGCCATGAAATGGCATAGTTCGCTTTGCTGGTTTGGATTAAAAGAAAAAGACCTTTTAAGATAGCAATTTGAAGCGTACATCATGTGATTTTTTGATAGTCGCAAGAATATTTGTCCGTCAATTATTGAAGACATTAATAAACAACCTGAAATCCATATTATTATGGACGCAAACACAGGTGCAGATAATTTGAGATATAAGTTTGTTTTGTTCCATAAATAGAGAAAGGTTTGTAACTCACCGTCATAATGACGATTTATGTCTCAAAAATTCATATGTTGAGGCCCTGGCATCTGAAGATATCACTGTATTATACTTTTATTTGTGTATTGATGATTATGTAATGCAAAGTAAAAAACAGAAAATAATACAGTTTTTTTTTTTTTTTTATTTTAATTTTTTATGATGTACACAGAGCACAAATTCAATTTTTGTTTTGAATTTTTACAGAGAGGAAAAAAAAAAAACAATATTTTGAAATTTGCAGTAATAACATAAAACTCACACAAAGCCTTAAGTACTTTTCAAACACATTTTTTGAAATTCAAAAGAAAAAAAGAAACTGTTAATCTATGACAAGATAAAGTATAACAGATTCTAAGACATATTTTTTTTTAATGTTTAACTTTTTTTTTTTAATTTTGTTTATTGAATATTGTATTAAGTACACAAAATTTTTAAGTTGGAAAAATTTCTTGTCAGTAAATAAACATTTATTTACAAAACAAAGTAATCTTTATACAAATACAAACATGAAGGAAAAAAAAATCAGACTTATTTTAGCTCAAATTCCAGTCTATATACCCATGAAAATAATCGTTAAAAACGTTAAAAAAATGTTTATAAAATAATATTTCCACATTTATAAAAGACATTACAAATAAAACTAAAATACTTTCATGAAATAAAACGTAATAATACATAAAGGAAAAATACATTTTCAGTCTCATCACAACATATATAATCTAATAGCAAAATAAGTGAAATAAAGCGATACAATAAAAGTTTTCTTAAGAAATACAATACGCATATAAAAATGAAGTTGAAGACAAGTTTTTTTTCTAAGGGATAACTCAGTAATGCATTGTAAAGACTTCATTGCATTGTTTTATTATAATAACTTTTATTCAATACAATACATAAATCCTGAAAGTCAAAAACCTATAAAATGGTTTTATTTTCAAAAGCAGAATATCATAATTAATAAAATCCAATATGTAATTTTTAAAGTTTCATTATTGTATAGATTAAAAGTCTTCTTTTAGATGTTTTCAAATTGATCACAACATATTTTTCCTTTTAAGAAAATGATATGTAACATTCCTTTTGTAGAATATGGTACCAAAATGTAAATATTAATAAATATGACAGTGTTTGCATTAGGCTTTTTAATCAAAATGTATTTATTCCAAAAGATTTACTATTACAATGAGGCTTTATAATCAAAATGTATTCCAAAAGATTGAATTGTTTTTTTGTTTATGATGAAGAGCAACTTTAAAAGTGTGTAAAATTGAGCACATACTTTTTTTTGGTATGAAATTCACTTTAGTAGAAAATTCCAATAATTTAAAAATCTCCCTTGTATAAAACAAGCACCCAGGCCATTAGCCTTATAGTTGAGATTAAAAACAGCACCAAAGCTGTCCTGAAACCTGGATTAAATAATTTTTTAATCAATTAAAACCACAGGAGGATTAATTTATGCATCAGAAATGAACACCGTATTCAAATTATGCAATGGTAACAAATTGAGAGATTAATTTTAATAATCTTTAATTTTTTTGTATTCAACATACACAATTTCTGGATCAACATTAATTTAGTTTGAATTCACCTTTAAAGTGCTTCGTTACATATTCACAGAAAGATACAACATCAAAATTTGGAAATTTAACAGTTGGAACCATATTAAATATTAATAACCATATTGAATGATACATTAGTTCTTCAGATTCATATGTTGTCCTAAAGACATACATATTCTTTTTTTTTTTACCCTGGTACAATCCATAACTTTAATGCATATGAATAATTGCAATGTAATCTAAACCTACTCAGTTCAAACTGTTAACTTGTAATATACACAAACACTGATTTTCCCTAAACACATATACTAAACAGGATCCTGAAACATTGATTCTAAAAGGTAAGGAATAGGTAGAAAAGTAGATACTCCAAAACGTGCACACGAACCGGCTTAAAATCTGAAGGCCTTGTATATCACCTTCAGAATATACTGATTGCCCACTTAAACAAAATTGTCAGAGCTTTGAGCCTCTCTGTCCAAACATTACCAGTCTAAAGTATTCGGTGGTTCAAATCCATCCTCTCCTTAACAACGAGATATCGAACACTAATCACAACACTTAATAGATTTAGGGTGTGGTTGGTCCCAACGAACTCACAAGGAAATAAGAGGTAGGACAATATCTGAAAAGATTCTAAAACTAACTGAGAAGATGTTAGCCATGAAACGTATATGAATCAATTATCGCTAACTTCGTAGACTAAACAAAATTGTCCAAATATACAAATGCTCAATACATCTGTGTTGTATGTATTAAAGGAAATAAAATAACGAATCAAAAGACATTGACTGGATTGCTTGTAGAATGTTCTGACAGATGGAAAGAAAATTTACCATAAAGTTTGTGCAGAATATCAAGAGAGTTGTAAAAGTGTATTAACAATACTTTGATTTGATATCAGTATGTAATTTTTTCTTTCAAAAAAGTATTAAGAAATGAGCATGTTATGGCTTATCATCATTTTTTTTTTTTAGATTGCATTCAATAATTAAATAAAATTGGAAAATATTTTAAAAATAGATTGAAAAATTACAATTATTTCAAAATTCTTCACGAAAACTTTCCTTTTTTTTTTTTTTTTTTTTTTTTTTGTTAATTTGCTAATGTTTCAAGATACAAAACTGATAAAAAAAAAATTTCTTAATTTAATTAATCTAATTCTGAGGTGCTTCATACAAAACCTCTTTTTTTTTTTTTTTTTTTTAATTTAAAAATTATTTTGTAAATTTTTCCATATTTGCAAAAAAATTGTAGACATGTAAATGTTTACAAAATGGTTTTATTAAACCCTTTGCAATTCTTGGCAGAGAGAAACGAAATGCAAAGTTGGTGTTGAGCTGTTATTAAAAGTTATAAATTATTAAGTACTTAATCAGTAATCTCTAATACTTTTAGCCTTTTTTTCTGTTTATAAATGTGAGCAAAAGTCCATGAAAACAATTCTCTTCAAATTCTCCGCCAGTCTTTTTTTTTTTTTTTTCAATTATTATCAAAATGTAATTGTATACAAGTTTACACCTAAATAACAAAACAAAATATGCATACAAAAATTGTTTTTTTGTAAAAGAAAAAAATTAAAAATAGGAACAAGGTGATAACTTAGAATTATCAAAGTAACACAAATATTTTAAAAAGTTCCAAAATTTATAGTTAACTAGTTTTAAAATTTGTTAACAACACAGTTTTTTGAAAAAAAAAATTTTTGTTTTGTTTTTTTACAATTGAGCCATGTAAATCAATGATACAGATATAAATATAACAAAATGCAATGAAAAGAGAAATACAAATAAATGCAAAATATTTATCAAAAACTAAACACAAAAAAGATGAAAATGATCTCTAAAAAAATTGATGACCTTCAAATGACATCTGAGCAGTATTTTCAGTACTATTAACTTGCAGTGTATCACAGCCTTAACTTATCTGACCTAGCAAAGTTATGGTAAGCAATACTATTTAGCAATAATTTTGGAATTTCCATAATGAGATACAGAAAATTCACATTTAACTCACAAATTCTAACACAAACACACAGAAAAATATAAAAAGTATTAATATGACCTCATCACAATAAAAGAAAATTATCTAATACTGTTTCATATCATACAAATAATATCAGAAGTTAAAGCATTTCATTTTTTTTTGTATTCATTATTTGTTTCATTAACCAATGTATATTTGAAAATTATTTTTAAATTGGATAATTCTTATTAAAAAATCACCAAAAATTTACAATCTAAAAACTCAACATCTCTCAGTTCGTATCCTTAGCATGCAAAAAGAAATTAATTCATCTTAGCATATGTTGGGTAGAATATGTTATTATTCCAAAGGTGGCAGTTTTCATATGGTGTCATTCGACTTCTAACAGACTCTCCAATCAGATTGATAAAATTGGAGGCCATCAAGGCTTCACCTCTTAATTCAGGTCTGCCTCGACTAACAAAACTGTAGAACAAGTCTTGGATATTTTTCTGGAACTTGGTGTCCTGAGGATCCATTGGTTTGATGTACTGATCCAGGAGGCCAAAGATATGGCGATGTCCAAACCATGCACTGACAACTTGACAGATGCACTCCCTCATTGGAGAATTGATTGGATGTTTGGGCTTGTAATCTATCAGGTACCAAATAGGAGTCTTTCTGTAGTGCAGCGCTTAGAGCTTCAGTCAGTCTCTCAATAGGGCAGATGGTTCTCACATCCGAAACCTAAATATATTAAATATTTCAGAAATGGATAGTGTATATAAAGTAACAGAAAAAAAAATATTTTTAAAAATAATGAAAGCTATAAAAAGCATTTTTATAATTTAATGGGAACAGTAATTATCAGTTAAAAATAATCTGAATAAAAATATTTCAAATGAGAGTTAAAATAGTTCAAGTCAGAGTTAGAATCCAGCATTTTTCAAAAGAGTCAGGATCAGGAGTACTCAGATGTTTTTCCCTCAAATTAATATTAAAATTAAATGCTAAGTAAGCAATCAATTGTATTCATACCATGTAAGTGTTGAGAGACGTTTCTCAGTATTGAGACTTATAATACATTATCATGGATCCATAATGAAAGAATATCTTATAGAAGATATTCCATTAACAAGAAAATCATAAAATTTAATGTTAAAATGTAAAATAAATATATTTTACTTTTTGTATGACTTAAAAGCTATTCTATAATAATTTGGTACCTGATAATTTGTTACTACTGTTATTTTTAAAGGATGTAAACATTTTTTGCAAGCAATCATAAATGTCATTATAGATAGGTGAATTATCATTTTATAAACAAAAAGTATACAATTCTGTTAAAAGTATAACTTATTAAATTCATTCATGCACAGGATATTAACAACACAGAAAATTAAAGAAATAATGACTTTAAAATACTAGATTTCTAATAATGTGCACATATTTTAATACATGTAAAATGTTTTTAATTATTTAAAACTAATAGAAGTGCAGTAAAACAGTATCTGATAATCATATCAGTATCAGACAGTAGAAGAAATAAATTTTCATCTGAATAAGGTAGAAAATTAAATTTATTTTCTTGGATAGTTGATTCCTTTTAGGACCATTTTTCACAGGCAAAACGATATTATTTTGAAATAATATTAATACTATCAATATATATATATATACACTCATGTCCATAAATTAAGGATAATTCAGAATCACACACAGAACTTGAACTCTAAGGCTAAAAATTTCCTGTAGAGATTATCACACACATCATGAAGAAGAATGCTATGCAAATTTGGAAACCACCAGATGGCATGAATAGTACGTCACAATGACGAGTGTAAGAGAGGGGTATATAAGGAATGGTGGCAAAGGGGAAGTAAAATTGTTCACAAGGAGCTTTAAAAGCCTTTCGGTGCAATCACCGCATGGTTACTTGGCTGAAAAGGCAGCATTTGGATGATTTTTGCATTGGTAGAATTATCGGACGACTGGAATAGCCGGACGTACCCAGCTGGAAGTATCCGAGGAACTTGGAATCGCCCAGGTGTCATCTCAGGCTTTGGCAAATTCCAAGATGATGGTAATGTGTGAGGTGAATGAGTACAGCACAGTCGCTTGAGTTACAGCGCACGCCATGAGGACCAGTATTTAGCGGTTACTGCCAAAAACAGACCCAGGAGAACAGCATCAGACCGCATATCTCGTCAGCTCTCTTCAGCTACCGGTACGACAGTTTCAAGGCAGACCGTGTACAGACGCTAAGGGCACATTGGTCTATAATGCTCGTGGTATGTCAGATGTGTTCATTTACCGCTACTCACTGTCGCCTGCGATTAACCTGGGTAGAGCATGCATTATGGACACCATAACAATGATCTGGTGTGATGTTTTCGTGTCGGAGTTTGTTTGCGTCTGATTCTCGCCGGACTTTCATATGGAGGCGCCAGGTATCCTTACCACCAAAACGACCATTCAAGGACACCATTACGCTGGAGCAGGATGACTCGTTTGGGGAGGAATTATTCTTGGTTTCAGGGCAGACCTGCATGTTCAGAGTGTAACGATGACAGTATATATATCGGGATGTCATTCTGGAACAACATGTAACGTTTTATTTCAGGGCGCCATCGGTGCTAGAATTTCTGTTTATGGATGACAACGCAGCCGTCCTCACCGTGCAAACATTGTAGACGAATGCCTTCTAATTGGAGGATATCACCGTATGGATTGGCCAGCATACTCACCGGACTTGGTCAAATGGGGGCATGTACGATGGGATATGCTTGGCCACCGTTGCAGCCCATCAACCTCTCACCTGTCCAACTGGGCTTTCGGAGGCACTGCTTGATGAGTGGTGTAATATTCCCCCATCAGATTGATAATTTGATACTCAGCATGCCTGGGCGTTTGTAAGGCCTGTATTGCATCGTCCGGGAGACACATACTCCATACTAACCATGTTATATATTTTTTTTGTAAAATAGGTTCTTTTTTTTAAAAATTTGCTCCAGGGAGTAAAAATTACACGCAATTTTTATTAATTATGTCAAACATACTATACATAGCACCTTTTTTTGCTCTTTACCTTTTTGTTTAATAAATGGACTTTACAAATAAGTCAAATTTGTTTTTGCTTCTGTCTCTTTCTTTGCCTGAACTTCATTATCCTTAATTTATGGACACGAGGTGTATATATATATACTTACTATATAATTTTTTATTTATACTGATGCTTAAAATAAACTTTCAACTGATGAATTTTGTTTTCACAAATGAATAGTGATTAAAATAATTAAAAAACATAACAAAAAGTGTACATATAATCTTCTTTGATTAGAACAATATAAATATGTTCAAATTTGACAAAAGAATTCCTGAATAGGAAATTATATTCCAGCTAAGAAAAGATGCCTACGAGATTTTTAAAAATTTTTCTCTAAAGTTAATATTAATTTATTGGATATAAAATAAGATGCTAATAACAATTTAATGGCATATATATAATTTATGGGCAACTTGAATGGAGTTTTTACAAGGGAAATGAAAATGTGAGTAGACTAAATCAAAAAACAAAAAAATATTTTTACAATATACTGCAAAAATCAATGTCTAATGCTAAATCAATGAGAAAGGACAGCAATTAATAACAATAACAGCATGGGAGATTAAAAATTTACACCACATATGATGCTATTGAGTTATGCTGCTGCATATTTCACGCACTATATGCTATGTTCCCTATATATACCTTAACTACTGTATATTTCCGCATTTTCTTCACAAAATTTACTCAAAATTCAAAAACTAGTATAAAGCGAAAATGCTAAAAATTTCCTATAATGTTCAAAACATGTTACCATTCCTTTATTATTATTTGTGTATCAAGACGAATATGTGACCAAACATATAAAATGGGTGGGATATTTTCCAGTCGAATTGCTGTACAGTGCAAAGCACAGACACGTATCGTCAATGACGATAGTTAACCCTGTGTTTACAACCTGGTGAGAGTGGATTAGTATAATTGTTTTATTCATTTATTGCCTGAGTATACAATCCTGTAGGTATCTGGCCGAGTCTTTATTTTCTCACGTAATTTTATTTTTGTCTGAAAGATAAATGGGAAGAGAGAAATGCTCGCATGCCAGGTTTCAGCTATAAGCAATGGCGTTTGCTGAAAAGGTTTTGGTACACTTTTCCGTCAACAAGGTGCAAAAATTCGCCAACATCAGAATTTTCATTTTGGCGACGACGCAGCACACCAGCAATAAGAAAGCCATTTCGAAAATCAAACAGCTTATTTAGCTCATTTTCATTTACGAGTATGTAGTTATCTTTTTTTCATAAACTTAAGAAATAAGAAACGTACTATAGTTAGTAATATTTGGCGATTTATCGCTTATGTCGGCTAATGGAAAAAATACTTACATTTTGCGAGGATTAATTTAACCATATATAAGAGGACCACATATAATTTAACTTTAACAAAAAGTTCTAAAATTTCTCATCTTATACAAGGAAATATACAATAAGCTGCAATGCATTTAATCTACGATATTTTTAAACTTTTAAAATCATAAAGTCTTAATATTTTCTCTTCAGATAAGATCTAAAATTATGTAAATTCTAACTTAAGGATTTCATCGGATATATTATCTTTTAAGCAGATTCCTAATGCTTTACAGGATTATCATTTTAAATATAAAAATTTTTTGAAAGTGGTTTTGTTTTATTCCTCATTCACTGAAATGTTTGAGGGTTTTGAGTTATTATTTTTCCAATTGAATCAGCCTTTCAAACTTTTTGACATAAAGGGATATAATATGATATTGACTATGTGGAAAGTCTAACCTAAAACCAAATAAAAATGAAAAATTAGCCCTAAAGAAGTAAATAAATGTAGAGAGTCTAGCCTGAAACTAAACAAATGTAAAAGAAAAGTGTAATTCTAATACCGTAGCTCGTTTCATTCGGAAAAATTAAGAAAGGACTTATTTGAATAAGTCGATTATTTAGCAATTGTGGTGTCTATTACATTACAATAACAGCATGTAATGTTACTTACCAGCAGTAATG